>KZ451917.1:226420-248920 GCA_002786265.1 Apostasia shenzhenica
GAGAGCTTTTTATATACTTAATAAGACTACTATTTATTTACATAATAAATCGTATTCTAAATAATTCGCTATTTCAACTTGAATTGCAATATGAATTGTAATAGAATAGCCGTAAAAACACCACTGTTTCAGATTCAAATACATTAAATATTGTATCATTTGGAATAAGTGCAAGGTCATTTGCTCATATAAATATTGGTCTGCCGTCATTCACTTTGCATAAAATGCGGTGCTTTCCTCTTAGATGGTGCTATATCTTTTTTGCCGCGTGAGATATATCATCATTCTAGAAGGATGTGTCGTATTAAAGTTTTTTGTCAGAGTTATTTATTATATATATTTTTTACATAGTGTGTGCACGTATATCAATGTCCCAATAAATAATTGAACTCACATTTAATAATATCTATTTTCGCGATTTACATAATATATAGCACATCTTTAGGTATAGGCGGATTAATTATATATAAGATCTAGTCTTAATCAGAAGTATTAATAGCCGCTATCTTACAGAAAACTAGAATATCAGATAAGACTTCTCGCTTAGACTCCGTGATCAAATTCAAATCTTAGATTTGTAGTTGGATCAATCTTCTTTTTAGAAGTCACTAAAGTGTGAAGAATCCCACTATAATATATGATTAAAGATACTCATATAAGGATAATAGCCAAAGTAGTTTACTCATTGCCAAATACTGCTGAATATGCAAGATTTAAAGTATTAAGCGTTATTATGTGTTTTACTCACGCACTAACACCTATTAAGGTACTCCTCATTATATCATGTTGGGATGTTTTGTTCTTTAATAATTCTTCATTATACTTGAATTCTAATCTCAATGTTAAACAAATGCAAATGAGACTCATAGATTTGTGAACTGACTATCTGTCTACTAAATCAAAAATATTTGGGCAAAATTTTGTTCACAGAGCAATCAGTATCTATTTCAAATAGACATTGATATGCCAATCTTAAATTACGATACTCTTAAGAAAAGGGATAGCCTCATTTCAATCTCTCTATTATACTTGATTCGAACAACTTTCACTCAGTTTTGTTTAGTTAGGAAGTGTGTAGTTCGAAGGAGCTATGCTAGAGTAGTATTATAGATTTATCTAAAATACTAATTTCCACCACTGTCCTTAGGCTTACATAAAGAATTTTCGCTAATTCGTAAATATTATGTTTTTTCTAGAATATCTCATTCGAACTCTCCCGTCGACTCTACCTACCAGATTGATCGACATTTAACGTTGTAATTATTTAGTGCTATATTAGTTTATTTAAGAGTCTATAATTCGCATTTCAGAATGCGACTATATATAGGACAAGATCATGTCAAATTGCTCTGTTATTGTTATTATTACTTTTTAAAATAATCATAGTGATGGATTGCGCTGCATATCGACCTTTTATTATTTGGACTAAGAATATATGCATTATGTATCTCTAATAAAAATTACTTTCTTAAACAATGAATCGTTTACTCTAAATGCTTCGTAATTCCTCTTGAGTTATCAACGTAATGTAAGCCAGTGATAGAAAAAATCATCTATCAAAAATAATTACTAAGCCATTCATTTTAGTGTTTAAATCTCAACTCTCAAGATTGCTTATGATTTGATGATAGGACCAAAAAGTAGTACTATAATTCGAGCAGTTCAATGTCTTCGGTGCTATGATGTTCGCATGTTTCATATGCAATATATTAAATATTAGGATTTCAGATGATGGTATACCGTACTTGTTATTTCCCCTCCTCAAAAAAATGTGAATTTCGTACACGCTAATATATAGAAACTCCAAACTAAGAGTGTTGCGGCATATACTATATATAGTTCACAGAGCAAATTGATACTCTTTCTTTTGTTAATAATATACATCGATATAGTTAAATAACCTCTCTCAGTTATGACTCTTGTATTCTAGAAGTATTATTACTTGAAATATATATTTATACTTAAAGTTGTGTGCATATGCTAGTCATGCCCAAAGTTAGTACGATAGCTAAGTAGTGCCAGCAAAGTACGAACATAGTGGATCTCTTATTATTGTGGTCTCTTTGTAGTAGACATAATTGATAGTAAATTTAACTTGAGATTAGGGTTCTTTCCTTATCATAGATGTGCTTTCTTATGACTCTAAAAGTTTACACAATATAGTCTTATTATTCACATAATTGATAACAATTCGTCTTACTGCCTCACAGAATAGAATAAGCATTTCATTGTTATATTTAGAAAAATATCACAGGTACGACTAGACGACAAAGTTAATGGTTAAACCATTGTCACATAATTGGGATAGTACTTAAACCAATATCGTATGAATTAAGGGAACCAAGGTATCAATATCTACGAGATAATGAATAGCTATTATTTTATTGATGGAGAATTATATAAGTGTATCTTATGATCAATTTAAAACACATATACAACTGCGATATGTTAACAATCTCAAAATTGTACAGCTCATCTCTCTTTAAAGTGTTGTCAGTTTTCCTCTCACTTCATATGATAAATCTAGATTTGATATAACATGTGCTCATCAACAGATACCTTTCGCATTCTACATTATAACATTGTTGTAAATATTTTTGAGCGATCCTACCTGTCATATTAAAACTCATATGTAGTTAGAGGGCAACCACTATGTTGACCCTAAGATAGGTATAAACCCCAAAAATCATTGTGCGTCCTACTCGAACCCTAAAATATCGCCACTCCTAGACTGAGAGCAAATATTCAGTTGTCTTAAGAGCATACCTACAAAAGTCAGGAGATAGAGTGAATATATTAAAGATAAGTTAGTCTTCGGAGCAATATTAACTTTTGGGTCATATATACACACTTTACAGCTCTATCATTGTGATTCATAATTTATTTATTTATTTTCTTAGATCTCCAGACGTAAGAATTGATCTACACGTTTCAATTAGGAACTCTAATTAATACTTGAATTCTCTCTCTTATTATGTGAATCGAACACTACTCTCAATTGACCACATAAAAGTATTTGAGACAATAGAGTATCGTCTTGAGTATAAAGATAATTTCATTATCGCTATCTAGACACGATTGGACATACGCTCAAATGTCGATGTTGAGAAGAAATAATTTAGTAAGAATTTTCAAAAAGAGAAATCTTCTTCTTCAATTCAATCATTTTCAAATGTGAGTAGATATTTTTCAGTCTTCACACTTAATTTGTTTTTTATAATTTGCATGAACGGGATTTGTCTCTCAGAAATTTCTATAAATTCTTTCTTTATAAATGCTTAATTTTTCTTTTTTTAATTTACACTTAAATACCTTTCTTGTACAATACTCAAATCAATTTTTAAATTATTGTTTAATATTTTTCGTATTCAAAAAAAATGTAAGGTTATTATAACGCTCGCTAAAAGTGCTGATTCTAATCTTTCATAGATGAGAGAAAGATTACTGATTAGTGAATACCTTATTTCTTCATGATCAAGATTCGGTCTCTCGTATCGATTAGACACGCATAATATAAATAGTTGAGTCGATTGCGTCTCACTCGATATTTGTATCTTCATTTTCATTAGATGATTGCATCAGATTAAAAATGCAATCATATCACTCTCAAGTTCTGACTCGTCGTAATAAATTGTCATCAATACATTCTCTTGTCTTTCTCACGATCTATCGAGTTAGTTACTTTCTCATTATATAAAATGAGGAGTATGTTTTATTATGTCCAAACTCATTATACTCTCTCACGCTATAGTAGGCACTTTATTTCTCAGTAGTTTTTCTTATTGTTATATTAAATCTTTTATTTAATCAGTCGTGTTTTTTATTATATATGAGGTAGAAGTTATTCTATATATATAGCTCTCAATATAGTCTCGATTTAATTATTTGTTGAGCTACAAGTCATTTGAATCTATCATTCATCTAATACGATAAGTGACTTCTCTATCCATATCTGATTCAGTAATTATGGCACAGATTTCATCATATGCTATATAGATTTCGAGAGACTGAAGAAGTTTTTAATATGTTAGCGCAATGCTTTATCTTTTGAAGTTGACACTTGGCTAATTTACATCATTTTTGCTGCTTTTCTTTTTGAAGCGGCTAGCTTCGTTCAATATTCTATATGATACATATGAGTGAGCCTAAATAAGAGTATTAGCGCTCGCCAATACTGTGTGTACAAGTGATGGTGTCGATGCTTTTCAAACACAACTAGCAAGATAGACTTGCTGCATTCTATTTGCCTAATTTGCGTACAATTGGCACCATATAGATTTTGGAACTTAAGCAATACTTGCGGTTCGTTTAACTATGATGCTCTTTTTCAATATAGCTGCAAATAAAATTGTGAGTTATTTGATAGTACACATATCATCACAGATGTGATAAGATATCTACGTTTAGAACCGCGGTCGTTACCTTTAATATAGAGTTAACTATTTATCATATTCAAGAATACAGTTGAACTCAAATACATAGTCCTAAATAGAGTCATGATTAAACTCACTGCTCGGTTATTTAGACACATCCATGTAATATAAACATCTAATCGCTTAGGAGGGTATCGCTCCCTGCATTATACTTTATCTCTTAATTTTTTTCCACTATCTCACAGTCAAATTGTGCAAGATCTCTCTTATACTGCTAGAAAGGAGATAGTAAATATCGACTAGTGAACTCATGTATATCTCTCGCCTCGGCTCTGATCCAGGTGTTATTTACATTTAAAATGCCGTATGATGATAAACCGAACAATTATTAAGGATAGTAAGGTCAAAGTCAATTTGATTGTTATTCTGCTTCAAGATATATAAGCTTTCGCACATCATAAGTTAGCAAGATAAGTATCTAGACTGACTCTCACTCATCGACTTCAATTGCCGTATTCACTATTGGCGATATTATGCGTAGTTTTCTCATACTGCATAATACTAGTGTGTCTTAATATAGAGAGTGATACTAATTGAAAATCTCGTGTTCCTTAACCACTTAACAAACTCTCGTACTATATCCTGACTTCCGACACCTTCAGAAAAGACCATCATAGCGACGCCTTCTTATGAGTTTAGTAAATTAGAAGAATGAATAATTTTTGAGATCAAAATAAGGTGAATACGTGTCTCACATAAGTCAACTGTCCCTCGCAGAGTATCTCATCATACTTCACCACAATACGTGAGCTAATGTAGGATGTTGCAATGTAGATCAAATGCTCTCGGTATCGATAAATGCACAGATTAGTTGAGTATTTATTATCTTGCTCTACTAATGATGAATGTTGATATATCACTTCTCTCTACCCACGCCAAGTGTAAGTGTGGGGTGAAATTGGTGTGTGTAATTATATTTTAAGAGATTGATATAGAATATATGAAATTTAAAAAAATATTTAAGTTACTATTTCAATTACTTAGATTGTAGAGTAGCTTCTCCTATTATTCTTATAATAAGGAGAAGTAGCAGTTTAAAGTACAGATGTGTGTTGTTTTCATATGCATAGCTATATTTCTAAGTATCATCGCAGAGTCACAATTTGGAGCATGGAGACATTTTATAGGTGGTACCTGCGCATTAAAAAATAAGTAAGAGTAATATGTTATTATATTAATAAACCTAGATATAGATATCATGAATACACGATCTAAAAAGTTATACTAGTTGATATATTTCTTTAATTCTCTTTAATCAAATCAATAAAGTAATGGTAGTGTCTCGTATGAATTTCTAGATATGTGACCCCACTCTTCTCACTCTTACTCATCACTCATGGTTATTTGACGTTCTTGAGGTTAGGAAGATGAATAAGTGGTGGATCTGAATTTATGAGTATTCGCACCTCGTGTGTTATTTAAGCTTAACATATATAATGTTAGGATATTGTATGATTTATCACTCGTTGGATAACATTCAGACGTATAATTGAAATAATACGTGTATAGGTGTGATGTAGGTATGATGTTGAGTAATAATATAGGTATTAGATATAAGGAACGATTACTATGTGAATAATTTGCTCACACATAAGACAGACAGAATATACAAATTGTTCTTAGTATATATAGTAAATAAAATATCAGTAAAAGTAAAAATTAGTGCTCGCAAAAGAAGAAAGAAAGTGAACTAACGTTCTAAGAATTAGAAGTGTAACACTCAGAGATGATCCGCGAGACTCGTGAGTTAATAAACACTCACACATTGCTTGAATAAGGTGAAGTAGATTATAGTTAGTCTAGTACAGATATTGTAGGTACCGTTTAGATAAGAGATAAAGTGTAATGATGTATAAGTTAGAGTAATAGAAAGTATAATGTTCAGTTATTCTCGCTGTGCATCTAGAACATAGATATTGCAGATATCGTATTATATTTTGGTTGATTAACTAACTTAATTATTCATAGGGTATAGGTGTACGAATCATAGATACAGATATCTTGAGTTTATATATGTTCTGTGTAAACATGGTCCATTAGAGATATGTTGTGATGTGTGTAGGTTAAAATTTAGCCGTTGTCTAGATTGTCATTTATTCGTGTTGATAGCTTTTATAGTAATTGTTCCACGCTCTCATCTCTCGGGATGCGTGGTTGAATGGTTAAGTTATATACTTTGTGGCGGATAGTATAGTGGCCAATTTAGTGGATAAAAGTCTATCTACCAATTTAGTTATCTCAGCAGATTTTGAAGCATTTAGGATTATTAGAATGATTAATATTGTGATTAGAATTATAAATTTTGAGCTTGTCAGTCGTCTATGATAATATGTATAATGATATTTTAGCACTATGGACCTTGTTTTAATATACCCAAGATCGATAAGATATGAAATTTGTACTCCATCCCGCAAGAGCCTGGTGTAGATTTCGTGATATTGTGTCATTATGGAACAGCGGCTTCGCAAGAATATAGTAGACTCGCCAGATATCACACGATGCTACTATAGGTGCAAGTATAATGATCCTGTGCATAAGGTGAGTCAACACTCGTTGCATAATTTATTAGTATATATATCGACTTATGGGTGTTTCTACCTATTCCACAATCGCTCCCTCACTAAAAGGCTGTTCTTATGTTTTTCACGACATTGTGGTGCGACTCTCGATAGAGGGGGTTATTCGCCACACACGCAAATGTGTGGTGTGCCCCTCTCTAATGGCGAAGAGATAAATTAGGTAAGATATAGTGAGACGACCTAATGTATAATTTCGTGCTAGCTTACGTGAGCACACTCTGAATCTAGTTCTTTGTAGTAGGAGTAGCTCAGAAACATAAACTCTCTTTAGTTTTCCTTTTCAGCGCTCTCTCGGGAATATGATCAATAGTGAGATAACTACCTCTCCGCGCAGGAGGACTTCTAAGGCCGCAGATGAGAAAATTCGAGAGAGACGAATGACACCTATATAGAGTGCTCGTGCTAGATTTGTGCTCAATTTCTAAATTTCAATGATGTGTTAATATGATATATAGACAATGTGAAAAATGCCATAGATCTGCACTATTACTACTTTCGTTGGAGAAAATTTTTAGTAGATAGGACTTACTATAGTAATGCCTCTCAGATGATAATTAAAGAGTGGAGATGAGTAGTAGATTCGATATACTTTCGAGAAGAATATATTCATTATATTACGCATGTATATCACTCAAAGATGTACGAGATATATAAATTGAATACTCATGATAAAGAGACTTGTTAGATATATACACAGTTTATATATCTCTAGAAAAGAATCTATAGACAATACAATTTTTTAATAGAATATATTTCTGTGTATAGGATGCAATGCTTACTGTAACTATATAAGTAGTCTGTGATTGTGTGAATCTAAGAACGTTGTTTGAAATTATTTGTTGTGACGGTTATATAGGAGAAAGTTAAAACACACAGGCATGACTTCTCAATTCCAACTTGTATTTGCCAGAGGCAATGAGATTTATTTGCACTCGATACGCAAAAGAATTGAAGAATGAGTCTGTGTTGTGAGAACAGATAATACGACAGCGTGTGCAATATGAGTGTGTTATATTAATATGTTAAGTGTTTGTGATACGACGTATCAGTACGCTTCTCAAAAGTGTCGGAATGTGTGTGTACAGAATATCATGTGCTATTAGAGAGTGTCAGAATGATGTAGATGTAAAGAATGTGTTGAACACTCTCGACTGATCATGTAAGATATAGATCTCGCACTCGCTTAGTGTGTGAGGCAGAATCGTGTGTGTGGAAGTGTGTTGATGTAGATGTAGTCGGTGTGTTCAGAGCTATAATAGAATTAGTAGATAAGATATAGCTTGGTGCATGAGTTGATGACCTAATAATGAATGAGAAGAGGATTTATCTCCATGCCACTTCATCAAAGATCCTGCACCTTATATTTAGGTAAGCTCGCACACGTTGATGTTGGGTGTTATTTGGTGTAGAGATATTAACGAATATTTCATAAGTGTTAGATGGAACAAAGACACACACCGCGATAGATAGATATATAATAGTTTTATCTTATCAAGAAGTGATAGAGATAAGTGAGTGGTTAATGTATATAGATATAGAGAGTATAGTAAATGATATTAGAGTAGATATATAAGACTATAAGATAGAGTGTGTGGGTAATGATAGATATAGAGTGATACTAATTAAGTCTTTAATAATTCCACTGAGATTCAAATTAAAATAACTATTTAATTTGTGGTGAAGTAATTAATTCTAATTATATTTTATTTATAAATTTTGTTTACTTCATTTATATGATTTACAGTAGTATACCTAAGTTTAAAATAACCTATGTTATTTATAATACAATTTGAATTTTATATTTGAAAAGTCTGTTTTAATCAATTTTAAATACGAGAATAGACGCTCTGTTCACTCCGCTCACTCTCTCACTTCAGATCTAATAACAATATGATAATCATTTGGAGCCACGTCGCATCACGCATCGTCAGACACCATAGATACTTGAATGTCTAACATCACTCCTCAGATTGAATATTGTTGCATATTTAGAATTCTTAGTTTCTACTCCAACGAAAGGATTACAATTTTCAACGATTAAGATAATGATTAGTAGGTTAATAAAATATATATATATATATTATATATATTTATTTATATTTTATTTTAAATTTCTCTTTTTCTCCAGGTAAATGAGCCATAAATTTCTTGCACTTACATGATGGTTTAAAATTTTATAGCAAATGCATCTTTGAAGTTGATTTTTCGACTTGATGCTTCTTTTCTCAGCGATCTTGATCAACTTCATTTCTTTTTCTTCTTGGCTTGATTCCATCAATCTTGAGTCAAAATTATTTCGACGATCATCCTTCTTGATCCTGAAAAGCTTAAGTACAATATATACTAATATTTAAAAAATAATTAACGTGTTTGTTTCATCAAAATCAATAAGAGTTCAACAGTACCTCCCCTCTTTTGGTCTGTGAGGATGAAACCCATCCTTGGATTTTAGTCCAAACTAAAAAAGCTAAAGACAAAGGAAAAATGGGCGTTGCTGAGAATTAGGAGAACCTTGAAGTCACCCTACCACCCCTCTCAAGCCCCACTTACCTAGACACTCTCTCCCCTAAACCCCTTCCTACCTGTGTCCTCTCCTCTCCCATCCTTCCTCGAGCCCCCATTTCAGCTATCTAATTGGTCCTGGCCAAGTCGGTTGATGATCTCTTATTCAACCGGTCTTGTTTCGGCCAACTCATTATGTCCACTACAATCTATGCTAAAATTCATCAAAATTGGGCCTTCCTTCATAGGGGTTGTAATTCCCCTCGATGCTGCTGTTTCGACGAGGAGACTGATTTTATTAGAGAGATGGATGAAGGCTCCATCAAGAATATAGGTACGATCTTCTTTGATGGCATTTGGACCTCCTAATGTTGGATCTCCATGGTTTTCTCCTTCAATTGAGTTTGGGCTTATTTTCCTCCTCCAACTCTTGCTTTGTGGTTGGGCCTTTTGATGGGCTGTTTCACTGGCTGGGCTAGGCTACTTCAGCAGGCCAGCTCCATTCTTTTGCGGGCCTAGCTTCTTGGGCCCGAAAATGTCTGCATGGGCCCGAAGATTTCTGCATGGTGGGCTAGGCCTTCTTCATGCTGCATGGACTTTCTTTATGGTCATTCTTAGGCTTCCTTCTGGGTCGCGCTCTAACAGTGGGCCTGATCACGAATTTCATTTCCTGTGCCATTTGCTTGGGCCCGAAGAATACTGCATGGTGGGCTGAGCCTTTCTCAAGCTACATGGCCTTTCTGAATGGGCCGCACTATCACTGGGCCTTTCAAATTGCTTCTTTTATTAGGCCTGGCTGGGCTGGGCATCCTATTTCAAATTAGGCCTTTTCTTTTTTGGCCCTTGCTTCATTCATACCTAGCATTTTTGTAATGGGCTTTGGGCCTTTCCATTTATGTTTTAATGTCTTAAGCATGTAATGGCCTTGGGCCAATCTATCATTTCAAGTTTTTCTCCCCCTTTCAAAAAAAAAAATCCTAAACCCTAAATCTTTTTCTTTTAAAATGAGGCAACATTTCCTTGTTGATATTCTATAAAAAAAAGGAAAAAAATTAGAATATTAATAACTCATTAATGCATATATAGAATAAGGAATTAATTATCAAAAATCCTTTAGAACTCTAAAAGAAAATATTTCTTTTAGTTACTTTCATTGGAGAAGAAAATTCCTTAATAGTTATTATTTTTTCTTAACAATTTGTCATATAAAATAAGTAATTTTCTAATTCTTATCAAGTAAGCTACATAAATATAAATAAATGGTCATAATAAATATTAATAGATTATTATAATATTCAAAATATAAATCATTACAATGAAAGAAAAATAAATCCTTCAATACTAAGTATAGAGACGTTTCATTAAATTTCAATCATTACTTAGCTTCCCTCTAACCCTTTTTTTTTTGGACTTCAGCTTATCACTTTTGAAAAACGTGAATCAAACTTTCTAATTAGTTCATATAACAAGCTTTGGGTCAGGGGCACCCAAATCAGTTGGCTTTAGGGCACTAGATGAAAAGACATTCCACAGACATAATTGCTCGAACTAAAAAAGCTTAGACATTATCTTAACTCCATAATCAATCTTTTTAGCAAAATTTTAGTCAGTGACTCACAAACCAGCTGGTTTAAGGTACTAGTGACTAAGCACTTTCGGACTTACTATTTCAAGTCTCATATATAATCATGCAATAAATTAAGAAGTCGCGTCTGTTTCTTTTTCTTTTTTTTTGGAGAGGGTGGTGGGTGTGGGGTTAAGGAAAGGTTGAAAAGAAAATGGATAATTTTAATTCAAATGGATCAAAAAAATCTAAAAAATCTTCAATAGTAACCAATTTATATCATGAAAAAAATAAGTCTAAAAGATATTTATAAGATAACCTGAATTATTATAATCAACAAAGTGACAGAGATGAACCAGAAATAAAATTATAATACAGGCAAAAGGAGAGAAGAGAATAATAATAAATCAAGGAAATTCAGGCTCCTCAAAAAAGAAAGAAAAGAAAGAGAACTTTTTTGAATCTAAAGGAAACTAAGTAATAAATATAAAATAACTAAAAAAGTGATAATAAAGAGCGATACAACGTGCATCTTGTTTTTGATGTAGTGAAACTTTAGACTCAATTGAATATAAACCTGCATAAACTAACAAATTAGAGAAGAAATTAATATTAAATCTTTGTTATAATAGAGGTCCTAATAAAAGGAAAGCCTATTTTATCATCAATTATTTTCTTTCTGATATGATCAGAAATAGTTGAAGCATTAAAAATATTATCAATTTTAAATTTAGTAAAGCAAACTAAAAAAGCTAAAGACAAAAGAAAAATGGGCGTTGCTGAGAATCAAGAGAACCTTGAAGTCACCCTACCACCCCTCTCAAGCCCCACTTACCTAGACAATCTCTCCCCTAAAACCCTTCCTACCCGTGTCCTCTTCTCTCCCATCTTTCCTCGAGCCCCCATTTCAGCTATCTCTTTGGTCCTGGCCAAGTCGGTTGATGATCTCTTATTCAACCGGTCTAGTTTCAGCCAACTCATTAATGGTGAGACGATCGTAGGTCCAAATGCCATCAAAGAAGATCTTACCTATATTCTTGATGGAGCCTTCATCCATCTCTCTAATAAAATAAGTCTCCTTGTCGAAACAGCACCATCGAGGGGAATTACTACCCCTACGAAGGAAGGCCCAATTTCGATGAACTTTACCATAGATTATAGTGGACAGAATGAGTTGGCTGAAACTAGACCGGTTGAATAAGAGATCATCAACCGACTTGGCCAGGACCAAGGAGATAGCTGAAATGGGGGCTCAAGGAAAGATGAGAGAGGAGAGGACACGGGGAGGAACGGGTGAGATGACCGTAGGTCCAAATGCCATCAAAGAAGATCTTACCAATATTCTTGATGGAGCCTTCAACCATCTCTCTAATAAAATCAGTCTCCTCGTCGAAACAGCAGCATCGAGGGGAATTACAACCCCTATGAAGGAAGGCCCAATTTCGATGAACTTTACCATAGATTGTAGTGAACAGAATGAGTTGGCTGAAACTAGACCGGTTGAATAAGAGATCATCAACCGACTTGGCCAGGACCAAGGAGATAGCTGAAATGGTGGCTCGAGGAAAGATGGGAGAGGAGAGAACACGGGTAGGAAGGGGTGAGACGACCGTAGGTCCAAATGCCATCAAAGAAGATCTTACCTATATTCTTGATGGAGCCTTCATCCATCTCTCTAATAAAATTAGTCTCCTCGTCGAAACAGCAACATCGAGGGGAATTACAACCCCTATGAAGGAATGCCCAATTTCGATGAACTTTACCATAGATTGTAGTGGACAGAATGAGTTGGCTGAAATTAGACCGGTTGAATAAGAGATCATCAACCGACTTGGCCAGGACCAAGGAGATAGCTGAAATGGGGGCTCGAGGAAAGATGGGAGAGGAGAGGACACGGGTAGGAAGCGGGTGGACGACTGACCGTAGGTCCAATGCCATCAAAAGAAGATCTTACCATATATTCTGTGATGGAAGCCTTCATCCATCTCTCTAATAAAATCTAGTCTCTCCAGTCGAAACAAGCAGCATCGAGGGGAATTACAACCCCTATGAAGGAAGGCCCAATTTCGATGAAACTTTATCATAGATTGTATAGTGACAGACATGACGTTGGCTCGGAAACTAGACCGGTTGAGAATAAGAATCATCAACCGACTTGGCCAGGACCAAGGAGATAGCTGAAATGGGGGCTCGAGGAAAGATGGGAGAGGAGAGGACACGGGTAGGAAGGGGTGAGACGATCGTAGGAAGGGGTCATCAGCGTAGTCTTAGGAGGTGAAGGCTCTTCCAAAATTGTAAATGTTTCATCTTTTCTGAATGAGAAGCAGCAGACAGAAGTTACTACCTTGCTTTCGGACTATATCGATGTCTTCGCATGGTCTCCTGAAGATGTTATAGGCATGGACAGGGCTGTTTGCAAACACCACTTGAATGTATCTCAGGCCGTCAACCCCATTGCGCAAAAGAAGAGAGTAATGGCCGGGGAAAGACAGGATGCCATCAAGGAGGAAATCACAAAGCTGCTGGGAGCTGGTTACATTAGGAAAGTGCAATATCCCCGATGGTTAACCAACATTGTGATGGTGAGAAAGGCCAGCAGTAAGTGGAGAATGTGCGTAGACTTCAGATCATTGAATCAGGCCTGCCCTAAAGACACCTACCCCCTCTCTCGTATCGACACGATGGTAGACCGAACCGTCGGGTACGAGGTTATGAGCTTCCTGGATGCATTCTCTGGGTATCACCAAATCTGGATGGCCAAAGGGGATGAGGAGAAGACAGCCTTCACCACTGACTATGGTACCTACTGCTACAAAGTCATGCCCTTCGGTCTCAAGAATGCCAGTGCCACCTATCAGCGCATGATTGATGCAGTCTTCATGAATCAAATGAGGAGGAACCTCGAAGCTTATGTAGACAATGTCCTAGTCAAGAGTAAAACTTTAACAGAGCAACTTGGTGATCTCTGGGAAACGCTTGACACTCTCCGAAGGTACAACCTCAAGCTCAACCCTGCTAAATGTACCTTCGGCACTGCTTCAGGAAAATTTTTGGGATACCTAGACTCTGTCAGAGGGATAAAGGTCAATCCCGATAAGATATCAGTCATTCTAAGCATGCCCTCCCCGTAGACAGCGAAAGAGATTCAAAAGCTAGTAGGGCGGATCAACAGCTTGGGGAGATTAATCTCAAAAGCCAGTGATCGGTGTTTCCCTTTCTTTCGGTGTCTGCGCAATAGTAAGAAAGGACTGTGGGACAGCAGGTGTGAAGCTGCCTTCACCGAACTGAAAAAGTACCTAACCTTGGCCCCAATATTAGTAGCGCCAAAGGAGGGAGCGGCCCTGTCTCTTTATTTGGGGGTATCCGACACTACGGTCTCAGTAGTACTCCTAGACAGCGAGAAAGGGGTTCAACATCCTATCTTCTATACTAGTCACATACTCCTAGATGCCTAAAGTTGATATCCCACTCTAGAGAAGCTCGCTCTGGCCCTTTTGATGACTGCTAGGAAGCTGCGACCTTACTTTCAATCCCATACTATTCAGGCCGTCATGGATCAACCGCTCCTAAAGATATTACATACTCCCGAGGTTTCAGGAAGGTTACTCAAGTGGTCTATCGAATTGGGAGAGTATGACAACAGATTTGTTCTGTGGACAGCTATCAAGGCTCAGGCCCTGGCCGACTTCGTCGCTGAGTTTTCTACTTCGGAGCCGCCGCCCGCCAAAACCTTGGCAAACCTCTAGTCACTTCATGTTGATGGTGCGTCTGGGTCGCAATCTCAGGGGGCTGGGATCCTCCTAACCAGCCCAATGAAGGCTGTGCTTCATCAGGTTGTGATGCTTCGGTTCAAGGCAACCAACAACCAAACAGAGTATGAAGCCATCATTGCATGATTAAACTTTGCGCTCAGCCTGGCCGTGAAGGGCATACAGGTGTTCAGTGATTCCCTGTTGGTTGTCAATCAGGTGAACCAGACGTTTGAGACAAAGGACAAGGTTTTGAAGAAATATCTGCAACTAGCCAAGTCCCTGATTTCTCTATTCGAGGATTTCTCTCTAACGCATATACCCCGTGAGGAGAACCAGGTGGCAGACCGACTCGCAAAAGAGGGGCTCCTTGACCTCCACTGAACTCAGATATTCGAAAGGCCTAGTTTCGAATGCACCAAAGTCTCTTCTCAGGAGCAACCACCCTGCTGGATGGACAAGATCCTGGATTACTTGAAGAATGGGACTTAGCCTTACGACAAACGAGAGGCGCAGAAACTGAAACTTACTTGCGCCAAATATACCCTTAACAACAGAGAGCTTTATAGAAGATCTTATGCTAAACCCCTCACCAAGTGTCTGAGACCAGGAGAGGCCTCGAAAGTTATGGAAGCAGTACATCAAGGAGAATGTGGAACACATGCCCGAGGTAGAAGCCTGGTCATGCGGATCCTGCGCCAGGGTTTCTTATGGCCCAACATTCACAAGGAAACTCAGGTATTCGTAGAGAAGTGCCCACATTGCCATTACTACGCTGACATGCGAAGGCAGCCTGCGGGATATCTCAAGCCTATCAACTCATCTTGGCCCTTCGCCGTTTAGGGGTTGGATTTCTTGAGGCTAATGCCTACGGCCATGAGGGGCTATAAGTGGTTACTAGTTGCAGTCGACTACTTCACAAAGAGGATTGAGGCTAAGCCACTTACTTAGCCCACCGCTCAAAATGTCGAAAACTTTCTCTGGGCCAACATCGTCTGCAGGTATGGCGTACCAATGGTAATTATCATAGATAATGACACTCCGTTCGCCAATCAGAAGGTCCATGATTTCTGTGGAGAACACCAGATCAACCTCAAGTATGCCTCTGTGTGGCATCCACATACTAATGGACAGGCGAAGGCTGCCAACAAAAACATTTTGAACATTCTGAAGAAATGCCTAGATGACATGAAAACCCACTGGCCGGAAGAGTTAACAGGAGCTCTTTGGGCTTACAACACAGCTCCTTCCGAGGTTACCCAAGAGTCCCCCTTCTCCCTCTCATTTGGAATGGATGTTGTCATACCAATTGTGCTAGAGCACCTCTCTCCCAGAGTAGAAGCTGCTGCCATCTTCGAACCCGAGGCTTTGCAAACTTAGGTGGATGAGAACGATGATTCACGAAGGGTCGATCTAGACCTCTAGGAACAAAAAAGGAAACTGGCCACAATAAAATGTCTGGAGCACAAACGGCGGATAGAACGATATTATAACCAGAAGGTTAACCCTAGAACTTTCAACAGGGGTGATTTAGTCTTCAAGCGGCAACTTCTCGCCTGCAGTAATTTGGGGGTTCCCAAGCTTGAGCCAAATTGGGAAGGTCCTTACATCGTGCGCGAGGTCGTTGGACCTAACGCATACTACCTTATGACTTCTGAGGGCACTCAGATCCCCAGAAGTTAGAGCGGAGACGACCTGAAGAGATTTTACGCATAGTCTCCCTCTACGGTTCATCCAGATGCTCTATATTCATTCATTTGTATAGATTCAATTAAAGGATTCGTTTATGGAGAATTCAAACGCCAAATCCTGGGTTTACTCTCGATCTGGGTTTCTTTATATTTTGAAGATTTCATATTTTCAACATACTCATGGCAAGCGATCTTTGTATACCAAGATATATATATATATATACATCGACCATAGTGTCGCTCAGGTATGACCTCAACTCAAATTTCAAATCATCGTGTCTGAGGTTACAGACCTCGCGCACGATGGTACTCGCTAACCTTCATTAATACGGTGATCATCAAGCCTAGCAGTGCCTGGCAGGTAGGGTTTCCTACAAACATCTGGGACCCTTCCATAAGCCCATCTGGCTAGCGGAAGGTCTGAAGGCCTGCTCGTAACCTTAGGGTTATCCTTGATATCGAATCAAGATACAGGTCCCCCCTAAGTAGGGTGCCTTTGATTCCCACTAGGATAACTACCATTCCAAGAGAGTCAGCCCTTGCCTCAAGTACAAACGTCGTACATGACATTTCAGACGAACAAGTCCTTTTGGCATTGGGTCAGATAAACTCCCTTTAGGCAGGATCTCCACTACTATTACTACTTCTTTCTTGTGCATGTTTACAAAGGAATATCTATAACTCTACTAAAGGAGATCCCCGAGGTTAGCCCTTGCCACAAGTACAAACATCGTACACGATGTTTTAGACTCCCAAGTCCTTATAGCATTAGGTCGAAGATACCTTTTGGGTGGGATCCACCATGGCTATCAATATCCCCCTTTTCTATATAGACTTCGGAAGTTCCAAATCAAACTTGGAGTTATTCTGTATGGATTTTGGGAAGTTTCAAAGCTCAGACTTATTTAGAAAGATCTCAAAATTAAGCTTAGGCTATTCTACATGGTTCAAAAGCTCTACCTTATTAATGAGTTTTTCAGGAACTAGTCAGAACATCTCAAAATTGAACAAAGGTACTTATACATCTCATACACAACAGAATGAACAGGTATGTGATAAATAAACTTCCTTTTTATTCATTTTAAAAAAAAATTACAAGAAGGATTACATCGTTTTATAAGGAAACAGATTAACCTTCACTGACTCCATCCAAGAGGTAAAAAACCGTTGGATAGTATCGTCGGTCAAGTCAAACCCTCCTTCCTTATAAATTGGATCTACGACCATGCAAGGAAAAGGATCTACGTCTCTAAGATCGGCAACAGTAACCTTGCCTCCTTGGATCAAAGTGGAAGCCAATCCTTCCTAGGCCCATCTGATCCCATCTAACCGTTCCTTCCTGCAAGGTAAGCTCATCTTATAAGCTTCCACCGCCACGACAGAACTGCTCGCGACTGTAGCCTCGCTGTCCCCATCAGCCTTGCTCAGCTTCTCCCGCAAAGCCTTATTGTCTGCTTTCAGCGCGCTCATCGCAGACTTGTAAACTGCGAATTCCTCCTGAAGGGCACTGTACTGAGAAGACTCCATCGCCAGTTGGACCTTCAGGGTTTCAATCTCTGCGTCCTAATGGCTCAGCTGGCTGGTCTGATCTATCATTTGCTCCTCCACCCTTAGAGCCATGTTCAAAACTAAGAGCAAACGGGCAAGTACCTATAAAGAAAGCGAGATCAGCATCTACAAAGAACTAGCCAGAGGGGTTAGAGTGAGTCCTTACCGTCGCTACCCTGTTAGACATCTGGGCGAAGAGATCTACTGTGGAAGTCCTCTCTACTTTCTTCTCCAGTGCCCTGGTCGCCAATCCTCCCTCCAGAATCAAGCCCAGATCTCCTCAAACGGGGTTGAATAGGTTCGAGGATTGCTCAGAGGTGAGGGTCAATCTCCTTTCTATTTATGTCGCGCTCACGGTGAACTTCGACCCCTCACTAGCAAGTTTCCGGTGAGGTTGAGGCAGAACAGGGGCTCCACACTCTTCTCTCACTTGCGCCCTTCACCGTTTTCCCCCTCCTTGGCACTCCTACCCTTTTTCAGAGGGGGTTCCAGGCTGTTCTCTTCAGAGAGGACCCTTTTCTTTTTGGGGGTTTCACTAGGGACCAAAGCCTGAAGGAGGTAACCACCGCCTCCCTTTCTAGACAAGGTACCTCCACCATCTTCTTTCCTGGACCACTCTTGGCCTCCTCTTTGCCCCCCTTTCCTCCTATGGTGATCCCCGCGATGCCTTTAGGGATTACCTTAGGTCTGGCCAGTGATGCAGACTCTTTCCCTTTACCTGCTTCTTCCATCACCTCGGCCAGAGTTTTTCTATCATCTCCAGAGTCGTTCGGCGAGGACACCACGTCTATAGATACCCCATCGCAAACAGGCCCTTGAACTTTCGCTTCTTCTTCCCCTCCTTCCTCCTCAACAATCTGCTTACTAAGTTGAGTCGTCGGGGGCTGTCCCTTTCTAGCCCTCCTCATCAGGACCGTCCTAGAGGGGGGAGCAACCTCCTTGAAGATAGTGTATTCCTGTGATTTGGCATACAGAGACACGTCGTTCTTCACCAATTTCAGGAAGTCCTTTAGGGGCCAGCTCTTCCCTTTCAAAGCTTCCAGGTTCTTCTGGACGGACGTCCCTGCCACCCATTGGGCATTGCCGATGAACTCGGTAGGGCAGACCCCAGGCGTCAAGGGGATTCCCAAATCTCCGCCTACAAAGAAGTAAAAGTTCCTCCAGTCCGAGTAGGAACTACTAGTCCCCGAGAACATTGCCTTCCTCAACTTCGATCACAAGGCCAAACACCCCCCGTACCCTGGTACCGCCATCCAGCTAAACAAATTTCTGAACAGTGTTAGACTCCACGCTATCCCCCTGGCTTGCAGAAGCTTCAGGAATGAGTACAGATAGGCAACGGCGTTGGGAGAAAGTTGTGCTGACACAAGTTGAAACGAGTTCAAGACTTCTTTGAACTCTGGTTGAGGCGGCATCATCAAGCCGTATTCTACCTGGGCCCTGTATACACACACCGCCCCCTCAGGGGGATTATTTGGTCAGAGGTCGAAGGTAGGCGGGATGACCATCAAGAGAGGGTTCCCCCTGAACCCTTTGGTTGTGTGAGTACCTCATGTTCCATCATGAGGGACTCCTGGTAGCTGGTATCCTTCTTGAACTGCTCGGCTAGATCGGCCCACTCAATTTCTCTCCCTCCCATTATTCAGGCAGATGGAGCAGGTATTTTCTCTAAGACTTAGGGTTTGGAAGGAAGGCGAAGCACATCATCCCCTCCTGAAAGGCCTTTTATAGGGAACGAATATGGTCCTTCGCCTTCCGACCATTTGATCTTCTATGATCAGCACGCGGGCATCATCAGACCGTTCGTACTCTCTAACACATCCAGGAATCGAAGCGGTGCATGGGTCTCGAAGCGGCGCACGGTTTCCCATGCATCATTTATTCCTATCTTCATCATATGTAATCCACGATATTCACATATCGTGCACGAAGGTTTGAGGGATGGTTATTCTTTTCCTTGTGTTTGATATTCACATATCGTGCACGAAAGTTCGAAGATAGCTATTTCACCTCTTTTACTTAGAATTTTTCTTTACTACCGAAATTCTTTACCTTCACTTATGGATTTATATAGTTTCTTCTGAGACTTCGTGGTACCTGTTTCAAAGCACGAAAAAAGACATACAAAAGAATTCATCCACAACAAATTCTTGAGAAGGAAAAATACACTTCATTAATGATAGAATTTGTTACAATTTTTCTTCTTTGTCCTCACATGTTCCTCTCATGAGTACAGGAAAAACAAAGAAAGATACAAGGCTTCAAAACTTAAACACCTGGTCTAGCGAATTCAGACCTCTTAACTAGGGCTCCTCCTCTAAGATCTTCTCCTCCTCCCTGAGTTCCTTCTGCAGGTGGTTCATCCAAAAAGTAGATCCTTCAGATGCCGTAGAGGGAGAGGATTCCCTTATCAGGCTGAGGAGCTAGTTGAGGAGGAGGACCCATCACCTCTGACCCAGCTGACGCTCAGGCTGCTGACTTCCAGGGGGATCGCGTCGGCCTAGCCACCTGGCTTCCAGAGTAGTCGCAGGGCTTTCTCCCGAAGTCCCGCGCAGAGGAGGCCAACTTCCCTAACCCGCGTAGGACCTTGGCGGAGGAATCTCATCTGGAGGACAACTCCCAGCATCGAAGAACCTGTCTGGCCCCTTAGGACCACAGAATGGAAGAACCGCTGGGTCCCTGATGTTCTTCTAGTTCAAGGTACCTACATTAATCAATATCTGCAGAAGAACATCAAAGGCAGCCTGGTGCTGCACATGGCGACCCACCGGCGAGGCACTGACAATCTTCACAGCCCTCTTCACCGTTTCTTCCAGATCCGTCATATGTCGACCCTCACCATCCAGAGCTATTTTCCACCAAGGCCTGCAAAGAGCAAACTTCAGACTTCAGCAACTCCTCCCAACGACAAGCTTCGAAAGCCGCCTCCTTCGCCCCTGACAAGGCCTCCCTGGCCTTAGTCAGCTCCTCCCTTAACCTCCTTCTCTCCTCCCTCAAAGCCTCCCTATCATCATCCAAATCCTTTATTCTTTTTTGGAGGTCTTTGATATGGGCGAAGTGGCCCTGATTCACACCCGCCAGGTTGCGATTAAACTCCCCTCTCGCAACCTCACTTTTATTAGCCCACTCCGCATTAACCTGGGCTAGGGAAGCTAACATATCCTCCAAGTGATACACCTTCCCCAACTGTTCCTTCTCAGTCAAAGAGCGTTTTGTAGCTTGAGACAAAGTGCCCTCCAACTCCCTTACCTCCCGAAGGTAACGGGCCTCCACATCCTCCTTGCCCTTCAGAGTCTTTATCACCTCTAGAGCCTCAGAGGTGTTCCCCAAAATCTTCTCCTCTACTCGCCTGATCTCACTTAAATGGTCTCCCAGCGTACCCCAGGTCCCTTCACCAAATATAGCACTGGGAGCAGCTGGGAGAACATCTCCCTTCTCCTGAGTCACCTCCCTCATCCTATCTCCTGACCCTTCAATGCCAAGAGTACTAGCGGGGGCGGTAAGGAAGGATCCTTCCTTATTCCCCTGGGCCATCCCTCTCATCTTGGAGCCTTCCTCCTCTCCACCCTTCTTGTCCTTCTCTTCCTTCCCCTCATCACTTCGAAGGTCCAACGGAGGGAGAGAAAGGAGGAAAAGTTTCCTTTTCTTCTCAAAGTCAGAGATTAATGTACCCAGGGCAGGTCTGCAAATCATCAGGGAGGCCTTCTCCGAGCTTTCCACGGAAGGGACCCCAAATCTAGGCAGCAGCCGCTCAATCTCTTCATCTTTCACCAAGATCTTCCCAGCCGCCAGCTTCTCCCCAGTAGCTGTCTCCCCCACCAGGACCACCTCCTGCAAATCTTTGGCCTTCGAGGGTGGCTTAACTGGAGAATCAGAAACTTCTACCACTTCTGCACTTGCAGGGCTCTGGAGAGACTCCAACATCTGCACCAAAGCGGCGGCAACCCTAGCCGTGGGAACTTCTGCCTCCGACGGCTTCGGCACCCCTCCGAGTACCTCCTGCAGTCTTTTCTTCCCTGGAGGAACGTCGACTGGAGGCGCTCCGGCTTTTTTCTTGGAGAAGCCGGAGGTGATCTTCCATTTTCTCTCCGCCATCTCTGTAAAAAACTTTCACTCTTGTGCAAACTCAACAGGAAAGGGAGGGATAGAATGCGAAGTGGCAGGCGCCGCTCCCATCTTATCCGTGCTGGTCTCGGGCAGCGCGTCCACCTTTCTCCGTACAGATGTTCTTTCCCAGAAGAAGTACCAGCATTAAAAGATGTCATCTTCCTCGTACAGCGGCAGATCTCTCCAGCGAGAGATAAACAGCACTCGGAGCTTATCCATCACCTTTCCTCCAAAAAACTAGGGCGAAGCTACTCACGCCAACGGCTATAAAAATCGTTGTAATTGGGTCTTAGACCTTCTGAATTTTAGCTTATGGCCTTCGGCCTT
>KZ451917.1:256420-259480 GCA_002786265.1 Apostasia shenzhenica
CGTTAGCGAGTTCCCTCTCCCAATGTTTCTTTGATATTCATTCCCTACTCTTGCAGTTGTTGGCACTGGGGGAGAGAAGCTTTCGCATGGGAGCCTTCGCCTTCTTCTTGGTTGCAAGAGGGGCCTGCAGAGACGGGCTAATGGATGGCTGGATGACCTCTTCCGCCAAGCTCGTGTCGAGGACAGCAAAAGGGTTATTATGCTGGACGGAAGGGACCTTGTTGTTGTGGGCTTCAGCCTCTGCTGGGGCGGCTTCAATGCAATCCTTGGTGTCTCCAATTTGCTATTTTTCGGTGGCTACAATCAAACCTGGACTTCGTACACTGCAGAATTTAAAATCTGCACTATTTTGGAGGTCTATAAGTCGATTCTGCTTGCTCGGCAATAGATTTTGTGCTGGTTTTTGTTGTACTGGAGTTACATGTTGCTGCGGCCTTGCACTCTGCTGAAAAACTGCACTGTTCTGCATCTTTGTAGAGCTGTTTTGTTTGTTCTGCAGCAGATCTTGCCCTGTTGCGTGCTGTCCCAGAGTTCTGCATTGCTGGGATTCTGCAGTTTGCTGCAAATCAACACTGCTCTGCAGGTTTTTGCTGTGTAGTTTGCTGTTTTGTGGTATTTGAGGTCCACTAGATTGTTGTCTCACAGCTCGGTACTGCTAGATTGCAGGTTGTTGTTGTTGCCAAGCTGGTTTTAGAGGATGGACCGGTGTAGGCTTGATGGGAATGTTGGTTGATGCAGGTGTGGTTAGCTGTTCAGCCAATCTATGTGGTTTCCTACGTCTGTTGGTCACGAGCATCCACGGGCCAACCGATTCCATTGTTGTATTCCCCGAATGGTCGGATTGGCTTTGTAGGTTTTTGATATATTGGGTGGAGTTGATGGTAGGGTTGTAAACATCTTCACCGGGGGCTGGATTACAAGTGTTAGTGTCCATCATGTCATCAGAGGTGAACGAGGTGGGGTGGGTGGAAGTAGGGGCTTGTGTTTTCGGCCTATGGAGGGGGCAACTCTGATCCTTGTGGCCAACTACTCCACATCTGAAGCAGGCAACAATGATCCAAACACCCGATTTGAGGGGTTGGGTTAGGTTGACCCTAACGCAAGTACGTGTAAAAGCAATATTCTCCATATTAGCAGTAACAAGGTCTAGCCATAACGGAGCACCAATTTTCGAAGAAATTCTAGCTAGGTTCTCTTTCCCCCAACGATAGAGGGGGAGTGCAAGTAGTCTGATCCAGAGTGGAGTCGAGATACCAACCGAAGAAGGATCAAAATCCAAAGACCACACATCAAGTCCTATGATTTGACCCGCCACCGTCCATGGTCCACTACGAATCACCGCATCCCTATCCACTTCTTTTTCAAAGTGACAGATGAAACTGTCCTTACTGGCGTCGAGAACTTTGAAGCCTTTGTAGTGCCCCCACCGCTTATGAAGCTCGACTGAGAGAAATTGAAAAGGCAATTTCCTCCCAAATATTTTGCCGACAAGCACAGAGGCTAGTTTGGATTGCATGTGTAAAATGGAAGCTTGGTCGAGCTGGACCACCCCTTCATGAATGTGGCCATAGTTGGAGAGATCAACGTCGCCAAAGTTAACATACTCCTTGCGAGCCCAGGCCGAGCTAGCTGCAGGTGAGTGCTAAGGCTACTGTTTCGGCGGATTGCTGGGTTTAGTATGCTGCTGTAGAACTTTCCCTTGCTGGTTGAAGTGAGTTGCACGCGACGCATGCAATTCTAGTTGGGGAGCTTGTTGATATTCGCTGGTCTGGAGGTGCAGGTGGCTGCTGTGCTTGCTGGGACCTGCAGAAATTTGTGGAGAGCTCGCTGTGGCATTCTGACGAACAGTGGGAGGGCAGTTTCTGCTATTTGACGCTTCAGTCTTAGCAAAATCTGCACTGTTTAACACTGCAGAACTCTGCAGAACGCTGGTTGCGTCATTCTGTCGAACAATTGGTAGGCAATTTTTGTTGCTGGAGCTATTAGAGTTGTATGGTGCAGCATGCAGAATAGAATCTGTGCAGTTTAACATCGCAGAATGCGTGGCAATGACCTGCATTACCGACTGCCTCAAAGGGCCACTTGCATTCTCACTCGAAATTTTTTTTGTGATATCACAGGCAGTTACAAAGGTTGTGGCCACCCCCCTGGCCGCAAGGTGGGAAGAAATAATACCTTGGCTGCACTCTGGAGTCGAAACTTGCTGCGAGGAGGAGAATTCCAACATTTGGACATCATCTTCCTTGCAAAGGTTGGATTCCAGCCCTCCAAATTCGCTGGTGTTGATGTTGTTTGCATTTCCAACAGCTGCAGCTCCATGTTTGCTGAAGAATCCAGCACCTACAGCAGCTATAACATGGATGTTCTGTTCTGGATCTACTTGTCTCACTTGGGAAAATTCCTCTATTTTGCTGGATTTGAGGCAGATCGTAGCAAGCGAAGTTTCAGTCGGCGGTGAAGGGGAGATGCGCAGCAGCTGGCCTCCATTTTCCTTGCAAAGGCTGGAGTTAAGCACTTCATTCTTGCTGGCGCTGGTGGTGTCAGCCAAATCTGCAGCTATTGCTCTATTTTTGCTAGCGATTCCAGCATTAACAACAGTTGCAGCATGGGTGATGGGCTCTGTTTTGCTAGATCTATTGCCGCTTGCAGCAGTGTTCAATGTTAAGCAAAGACTGGTTCCCAACACTCCATTCATAGTGGTGCTGTTGGCGTTTGCGTTTCTTGCAGTAGCGATTTCCTCTGTTTCGTCAGATTTGCTGCAGGTTACGAAAATCAGTGCTTCATCTTCATCAATCTGCGCATGCTGTACAGGAAGGCCATGGAAAGAGGCCAGAGCTTGCTTGTTTTGGCTAGCCTTCAACTGAGATCGATCGAACCTTCGTTCCTTCTTTGTAGGCAGCGGTATAGGCACCACCGATGGGGAAGATGATTGCTGATTGAGTGGGCTGACATGCTTGGAGTTGCCGCTACCATCCATCCTGGCTACAACGGCAGCCACCGCTCCTCCTTCTACTTCCTTGCTGCGCCGATCATGGGTTTCCGGCAAGGAGGCTGGCCTCC
>KZ451917.1:260590-273612 GCA_002786265.1 Apostasia shenzhenica
CCCCCCCCTGAACGTTTGTGCCCCAGCTCTCTTCTTTGGTCAAACCTGCAAAATCAGAGAGCAAAACCCCCCATACTCTTTGGGTTCCGGGGAATACTCTTTGGGTCAAAGTTTTCGGGTTCCTTGAAAATCGGCCGTAGCCTATAATACTATGGTCTTGTTTGGTTGGAGGATGAATTTGGGTAAGGAAAGAGAAAATAATTTATTTTATAGAGTTGATGGGAAAGAAATTTATTTTAATATTGGGAGGTGTGTAGGATGTGAAATAAAGTTGATTTTAAGGTTGGAATTTGTGTTGGATGTGAAATAAAGTTGATTTTTAAGGTTGGAATTTGTGTTGGATGTGAAATAAAGTTGTTAAAATTTGTGATAAATTTAAAATATAAATAAAATATTAATGTGCCTTTTTTTGGATGGTTACCAAACAAGGCCTATAACAGTAAAAACAGATACATCAGGTACAAAAGGTTCGATCCTTGTCGAGGATCGCACAAAAATTGAGTGGAAGGGACATGCCCCTTCGCCACTCTATGTCATCTAGGCAAGAAAAGGAAACAATAAAATCTGTCACTCTATTGGCGACTCTGTAAACATGAGTAACTCTATAAGCCTTGAAGGCGCAAAAAAGTTCGGCAATCCGGGCCGTGGTCCTGTCATAAGGGTGTTCTCTGGCTGCTCGCTGAAGGTCCGCAACAGTGGTGGCTGAATCGCCCTCTATCCAAATCCCGTCCGCCATAGCTACCCACTCCTGGGCGGCTGTCACTGCAATGAGGGCTCCCATTGTTTCTGCTGTCGGAGTGGCAAGAGTGTAGAGCTTGGAACCAATAGCTGTTAGGAAATTCCCTTGATGATCTCGAACAACTCCACCAGCACCTGCCGCACCGTTCTATTTAACAGAGCCATCAAAGTTCACCTTAATCCATCGTGGGGGTGGGGGATCCCAATGGGAAGCAGAGGGATAACAGCAGCCTTCAAGGCTGTTGGGATCCCAGTTCCCCACGTTGGAAGAAGGTTGTTCTTGGGCTTCGCTAAAATGAACAAGTGTAGCGATAACTCTAGACAACGGGAAGGGTTTGTTGTGGATGCGTCCGTTGCGAGCTCGCCAAGAGTGGTACAAAGCAGCCACCGCTCGGATTGTCTGAGGATCGGCTGAATTTTTTTGAACTCGGGACTGCAAGTTGCTGAGAAAAATCTGCAGGAGATGACCATCGTGAGCAGGAATAACTGTTGTAGAAGCTGCAGAATTAAATTCTGCTACTGCTACAGCAGATTCAGCTACTGTTACAGCAGCTGAAAGGCTTGCCGCTGCAGCAGCAGAGTTGAACTCTGCTGCTACAGCAGCACTGGTTGCTGCAACAGCAGCTGGGGTTGCTGCTGT
Source organism: Apostasia shenzhenica (assembly GCA_002786265.1). NCBI lineage: Eukaryota > Viridiplantae > Streptophyta > Magnoliopsida > Asparagales > Orchidaceae > Apostasia > Apostasia shenzhenica. Next base: position 261,969 of record KZ451917.1, read on the forward strand.
TGCTACAGCAGTAGGTATTGCTGTTGTGGCAACAGCAGCAGCCACGGAAAGAGCTGCTGCTGTTACGGCAGCAGCAGTGGGAAGTGCTGCTGCTGTTACGGCAGTAGCAGTGGGAAGTGCTGCTGCTGTAACAGCAGCAACTGGATTATCTGCTACTGTCACAGCAGCAGCTGGTTTAGCTGTTGCTGTCACAGCAGCAGCTTGTGCTGCTGCTGCTGTTGTGACAACAGCACCATGGGCTGCAACACCTGCTGGGGAAGCAGCATGTGCTGCTGCTGCTGTAGCTGTGGCAGCAGCAAGTTGTGCTGCTGCTGTAGCTTCGGCAGCAGCAGGTTGTGCTGCTGCAGTAGTTGCGGCAGCAGCCCGGGGCTGCGCACCGCAAGGAGCAGCTGTAGGGAGTTGGTTCCGCAGCCCCAGTCTTGTATTGGATTCATCTTCGTAGCCGCAACCTGCAGAAAAAGGTTAGCAAAAAAGGAGTTCCTGCTACTGTCAGCAGGTCTGGGTGTTTTGCGGCGAGATATGTAGTCATCATCATGCCAGTTATGAGGGCTCAGAGTGGTGAGGACATCATCACGCTTTCTCTTGGGCGGGTTCTGTCCCGTGCCTTGCAAGGTAGGAAGAGATGTAGAGCTAGCTGGACAGAAATCAACAATTGGAATGGGGGTTGTAGGCTGCACTTTCTGCGCTTTTGCATTTGGCACAGCTGTGGTGGAAGCCTTTCGTTTGTTGCACTTCCGACTGACTGGGTCATGCTGCTGTGGGGTCAGCGGACTAGTAGACAGCACACCATCAGCCCCAGTTGCTACTTCCGCCTCCTCCCGTTGTATGGCATCAAAGACGGCGCAAGTGAAGCTACACTCACAGACAAAGTGTTGCACATCCTCTTCGGCAGAGCAACCCCATGGGCATCTATTAGACTCCCGTAGACGTCTACGCGTGAGCCAGGAAAAAGTGGAGATAGCGTCACAACAAATCCTCCAGAGAAAGGTGACAAAGCGGGGTTGAGCGCGCAACTTCCAGACCCAACTGTGTGGGAGTTCTGTGCCGCGAAAGAGATCTCTATACAGAGCTGCAGTGGGGGATTTGGTAGAATCATACTTAAGCCAGATAAGGCTGTCCCTCTCCTCTTTGTCGAGCCTCGGTAGCTTACCTATTCTCAGCGCTAACTCAAAGCCAAAGAATTTAAGGAGCTCAGAATGGTTCCATTCACTGTTCGCCTGGAGGAGCTGCTGAACGTTCAAGGGGGGCAGTTCAGTAGTATTGATGAAGGTAGGCCACCTCAAGAAGGGGTTGGAGTCAACCCAGGCGTCTGCCATAACTTTGGTACTGCCACCACTGCCAATCTTCCACATAGAGTTGTGTAAGGCTATAGTCCCTCCCTCACAGATAAGTTTCCAAGCTCACGAATCACCCCTTTTGGTGGAGAAGGTATTCTCTATGTTTCCGTACTTGGCCTGGAAGCATTTGACCCAAAGAGTGTCCGTATTGTTAAGAAAGTTGAAGGCTAGCTTGGCCACGAGAATAGAGCGTCATTCCTCCAAACGGTGGATGCCCAACCCCCCAGCATTCTTTGGCTTGGTTACATGTTCCCATGCCACTAGATGAGCTGCGTTTGAATTTAGGTTGCCACTCCAAAGAAAGCGTCTAATTAACTTCTCAATCTCCGCCAAAACATTATCAAGCACAAAGGTATGGGAGAGGGAGAAGATAGGAATAGAGGTGAGCACGCTATTAATGAGTGTGACTCTGCCAGCAAGTGATAGGTGCCTGGTGCCCCACGAAGAAATTCTTCCCCTGACAGATTCAATAATCTGATTGAAGTCGGCTTTTACTGGTCTCCTGCTGATGAGCGGAATGCCCAAGTACTTGCCCTCAGCTTATGTACGAAAGCCTTATTTGTTAGCAATCATGCGCTTCCTGCTTCCCTTCATCTTCTTGCTAAAACAAATGGAGGACTTAGCCTTGTTGATTTTCTGTCCAGACCAACTGCAATAAGTATCGAAGATACTATTGAGGACTCTGACAGCTCTACAGGTGGCGGGGGCAAACATGAGGATGTCATCTGCAAACAGAAGGAGGGTGATAAGGGGCCCATGTGTTGTAGTTCGGATCCTTAGCAGACCATTGCTGTTCTAGTGTTGGTTTATAAGGAGAGAAAGCAATTCAGAGCAAAGAATAAATAAGTACAGAGATAGAGGACACCCCTGTCGGAAGCCACAGGTTGCTTCAATCCAGCTGGATTTCTGGCCATTTATCATCAAAGCAAATCTTGGAGCTTCAACACAAGCTAAGGCCCATCTGCTCCATGTGTCTGGGAAGCCAAAGTGCTGAAGAATTTTCTGTAGAAAGTCCCACCTCATTCTGTCGTAGGCCTGTTCCATATCAACTTTGACGGACATGTAGCCAGTGGAGGATTCAGAGGAAGCTAACTTCTACATGATTTCCTGAGCTAGCAAGCAATTGTCAGCAATGCCACGGCCTAGAACAAAGGCTCCTTGTTCCTGAGAGATGAGAGAGCTGAGGACATCCTTCGCCCGATTGATAAGGATCTTGGCGATAACTTTGTAGATGGTAGTGCAAAGGCTAATAGGTCTGAATTGGGAGGGGAGTTCGGCACCCTGCACTTTAGGAATAAGAACCACTAGCATATCCTTCCAACGCTTTGACATGGACCCATAACTAAAGAAATGGTGAACAGCCGTCAAGACATCAGAGCTGGTAGCACTCCAGTAGCCCTTAAGGAAGGAGCTTGTTATGCCATCGATGCCAGGAGCCTTGTTGTTGCCAAGAGAGTTGATAGCAGCTACAATCTCCTCATTGCTGATAGGTGAGCCGATTTTGAGAGCATCATCTTGAGAGATCGTAGCTCTGGGTGGGGGAATGCTCAGCTCAGACAAAGGGGCAATGGGGGCCTTCCATTTTGAGGAGAAGTGGCTAATCAAAGCAGCTTGAATCCCTTCTTTGTCTGTGATTTTCTCACCATCTTGCCCAATAAGGCGATGGATGTGGTTGGTACGCTTCCGGCAAGTCACAGCTTTATGGAAAAAGGAAGTGTTGCGATCCCCCCACTTGGCCCACTTTTTGGGTTCCTTGAAAGTCGGTCGTAGCCTATAATACTATAACAGTAAAAAAAGATACATCAGGTACAAAAAGTTCGATCCTCATCAAGAATCGCACAAAAATCAAGCGGGAGGGACATGCCCCTTCGCCACTCTATGTTATCCAAGCAAGAAAAGGAAGCAATAAAATCGGCCGCTTTATTAGCGGCTCTGTATACATGAGAAACTCTATAAGCCTTGAAGGCGCAAAAAAGTTCGGCAATCTGGGCCGTGGTTCTGTCAGGAGGGTGTCCTCTGGCTGCTCGTTGGAGGTCCGCAATAGTGGTGGCTGAATCGCCCTCTATCCAAATCCCGTCCGCCATAGCCACCCACTCCTGGGCGGCTGTCACCGCAATGAGGGCTCCCAACGTTTCTGCTGTCGGAGTGGCATGAGTGTAGAGCTTGGAACCAATAGCTGCTAGGAAATTCCCTTGATGATCTCGAACAACTTCACCTGCACCTGTCGCACCGTTCTATTTAACAGAGCCATCAAAGTTCACCTTAATCCATCGTGGGGGTGGGGGGTCCCAATGGGAAGCAGAGGGGTAACAGCAGCCTTTAAGGCTGTTGGGATCCCAGTTCCCCATGTTGGAAGAAGGTTGTTCTTGGGCCTCGCTAAAATGAACAAGTGTCGCGATAACTCTAGGCAATGGGAAAGATTTGTTGTGGACGCGTCCGTTGCGAGCTCGCCAAGAGTGGTACAAAGCAGCCACCACTCGGATTGCCTGAGGATCGGCTGGATTTTTTTGAACTCGTGACTGCAAGTTGCTGAGAAAAATTTGCAGTAGATGACCATCGCGAGCTGGGGATGACGAGGATGTCGTTGTCGTATCAGCCACCAAAGATGGTAAGGTGGGGGTGGCGTGTCCGAGGAGAGACGCTTCTGCTACAGCATCAGAAATACCTGCGGTAGCAGCGGCAAAAATGGATGCTGTTGTTGCTACAGTAGGTTCAGTTGCTGCTGTAGCAGCTAGAATTGCTGCTGCTGCTGCAGCAGCAGCAGCTGCTAGAAGTGCTGCTGCTATAGCAGCAGCTGCTGGAAGTGTGGTCGCAAGGCTGAAACTTAGAGGAATTGACGGAAGGGCACCACCAGGAGTGGAGCCTACGGCTTAATTTGACTCAACACGGGGAATCTTACCAGGTCCAGACATAGTAAGGATTGACAGACTGAGAGCTCTTTCTTGATTCTATGGGTGGTGGTGCATGGTCGTTCTTAGTTGGTGGAGCGATTTGTCTGGTTAATTCCGTTAACAAACGAGACCTCAGCCTGCTAATTAGCTACGCGGAGTTTTGCTTCCGCAGCCAGCTTCTTAGAGGGATTATGGCCGCTTAGGCCACAAAAATTTGAAGCAATAACAGGTCTGTGATGCCCTTAGATGTTCTGGGCCGCATGCGCGCTACACTGATGTATTCAATGAGTTTATAGCCTTGGGCAAAAGGCCCAGGTAATCTTGAAAATTACATCATGATGGGGATAGATCATTGCAATTGTTGGTCTTCAATGAGAAATTCCTAGTAAGCGCAAGTCATCAGTAGCGGGTCAAATCCTTGGACTTGATGTTTGGTCCCTTGATTTTAACCCCTCCTCTTCTGTAGGTGCCTCAACACTGATCTGGGTTAGAATACCGGAAGTCCCTCTCTACTGCTGGGGAAAGGAAAATTTGGCCAGAATCTCATCGGATATTGGTGCCCCATTATGGCTAGATCCTGTCACTGCAAATATGGACAAAATTGCTTTTGCTAGAGTTTGCGTTCGGGTCAATCTAACCCAACCCCTTAAGCCAGGTGTATGGATCGACGGACCGAAAGGAAAATTTTATCAAATAGTTGAGTATGAAGGTATTACAATTATCTGCTTTAAATGCGGTGTCATCATACATAGAGACAAGAATTGCCCCCTTCAAGGCCCGACAACACAAGTTCCTGTATCTAATCGCCCTTCCCCGATCTCCTCTGACGATATGATGGACACTAACATTGACGTCACAACCATTACTGAGAATGAAAGCATTCCTGTCAACAGCTCGGGGGATGCGGAGAAGGACCAAGTTGGTCCTTGGATGCTTGTGACTACCAGGCGCCGGAAACCACTAAGCTCGGCTGGACACTACCCACCCCTGCGGCAAGCAAAATTCCCACCAAGCCAAAACCTGTCCACCCTTTGAAACCAACTAGGCAACAACAACAACCTGCAACCCAGCAATATCAAGCTGTTGGACAGCAACCTACAGGACCCAAAACGTCAAACCATAGCCACCAACACAGCTTGAACAAGCAGAAGGGCACTGTAGAATTGCAGGACAGTGCAGCAGCAATGCAAGGACTGCTACAGAACAAGCAGAAGGGCACTGTGCCATTATAGGACAGTACAGCAGCACTGCAGGAGCGTCTGCAGAACAATCAGCAGGGCTCTGTAGAAATGCAGGACAATACAGCAGTAGTACAGGGGTGTATGCTGAACAATCAGACGGGCACTGTAGAAATGCAGGACAGTGCACCAGCAGTACAGGGGCTTCTGCAGAACAAACAGAAGAGCACCGCAGCATCTCAACAGTATGCAATCTCAGGACAGCAAGAAATAGTGCAAGAAATGCTGCAGAGCAAGCTGACTGAATGCGCAGATCTACCAAACACTGTAGACTTTTAGGTCAGCCGTATACATAATGTAGTTTTTAGCACAGCCATCGATCAACCGCAGCCTGACAGAGCCAACGACCACGAGATATCTTCCATGTAAATTAATAATCTACCCACATCCTCCACATAAAAATTGTCTTGACATAAAAAACTATTTTGAAAGAGTTTATTATCACATGTAAATTAAATGGAGATTTCTTAAGTTAAATGATTGCTATTAAATGAGAATTTGGAGATTATTAGATTATTTGATTATTTATCATATTTATATAGTGCTCTTATTAACTAGCCTAGAAATATATATATTTTATTATTAGAAGTCCAAACAATTGAGTTACTTTGACATTGATATTAGTTATTATATTTAGAAGAATTGGACTTATGAAATCGATTTCAAATTCTATGAGATATTGAGGATTAATGATTTAATTAATTTTTGATAATTTGGAGTTTAAAACTTAAGGTAAATAGATTTATTGATAGATGATTTGATTCAAATAGTGATGATATTTTTATAATCGTAGAGTGACAAAAATGTGAAATATAGAATTGATTATGATTTAAATTGATTCACTTTATATGAGGCTCAAATGTGGATTATAGTTATATTATTAGCTCTAATCATACTCTCATCAAACATTGATCGAGATTTCATAAATTATATGTGAAGAATTCATGATCTTTATTAATTCAGATTAAAATATTCTTGAAGATATCATGGTTACTTTTATTGATGATTTCTGGATTACTGTAGAGATTTAATTTAAATAGGAGAGTTAGGATAAGTGTATGAATTTGTCGTCACATTCAATGTGAATATATATTGACTTGCGACTGTGACACCTACGGGAGGACAAGTGTACGGACTTGTCGTCACATTCGATGATAATATATTGACTTGCGACTGTGACACCTACAGGAGGGCAAGTGTACGGACTTGTCATCACATTCAAAGATATAATATAATATTTAAACAAGAGTATGAGCTTGCTATATGTGACAAAAATTATAATCAAGATTTTAAAGGCGATAATGGATTAAAAGTTAAATGTGATTTCTGTGGGATTACGCACATGCCTTAGCTCGAGCATATGATATATATATAGGCGCGACGGCGTCCATTGCGATAATTTATTAAGACTAAGATTTTGGGATCTCGATATAACCGCATCTACCGTGAAAATGAGATTTTGGGAAATTTTACTTAAAATGTGAACTACCCCCAAAATAAAATAATAAGAGCCCAAACTCTATCCATGAGGTAGAAGGACTCATGGGGGACTGTGAGATCGTACGGGACTCACAGTGCTCAAAGAGATGTGACAAGGGGCAACTGATTATTGTGAGATGACGATCTCACCACAGGGGCTGAGGCAGACAGGGCGCTATATTCGAGAATCCCAAGGGCCCAAATAAATAAATAATATATATATATATATATAAGAAAATAAAATCTTGCATATCGAATTGTTGCTGTAGAGATTGACTTTATTCCTGATTTGATTCTAAATACATGAGCTGTATTCTATCTGTATGCAGTGTTGATTTGATTACTATTTTATTTGGGATGCTGTTTTATCTACTGGGTCTGTATTAATAGGCTCCTGCCATTTTTGATGGCAGGTGTGACACTAGTTGGATCACGGGACAAGGGAAAAGAAGTTGAAGGTATTTCTGAATTGTGATATATAATAATTTGAGTAGAGATAATACAAAAAAAAATTGGAAAGAATATTTTACTTTCTGGCGTCCGGGAAACCGGGGCGTCACAAAAGGATCCGGCAGGGTAAGAAGAAATAGCTTCCTGGTGTGTGCAGCTAGCATCTTGAGCTTGAGCAGTGGCATTAGCAGAAATAACTTGCTCCAAAGTAGCAGGTTGCACAGTAACCTGACGGGATGTTTGCTCCATTTTGGTGGGCTGAACAATAGCAGGGAGAGCTAGGGTGGAGATGAGGCTGGGTGCAGGAAGGGAAACATGTGGCCGAAGCCCAGCTGGCGCCGGTGGCCGCCGGTGACCTAGATGACCTCATGCCACAGCGGAAGGGGAAGAGCAGAGAGCAATAATGTCGGTGGAGGAGAAGGGAAAACACTGTAGCGAGGCAAAGTTTTTGGGTTCTCACAGCTTGAATTATCTCCGCCTGGCAGAAGAAAGATTATGTGGATATCTCACAGCTTGAATTATCCTCATCACCTTACCTTCTTCAAGGAGTCGTTACTCTTGATACAGTTGCTGTGAAACGTATGGAAGATAAGTTTGCCAATGCCTTAGTTGGACGCTTGTTTGGCCGCCGGCTTCCGTTCTCTTTTCTCTCTTCTGAATTGTTCAAGCGCTAGGACCATTTTGAAGGATTTCATTTGCTTGATGCTGGACAAGACTGTTTTATTTGTCAATTTGCACATCAATCTGATCATGACGCCATTCTCCATTCTGGCCCATGGATTGTTGCTGGCCAAGTTTTAGGGCTCGACATTTGGACACCGAATTTTACTGCCTCATCTAATGTTGGCTGTACCACGCCTTTATGGATTCGCCTTCCTGATTTGCCTCTATACTCATGGGATGTGTTAAACCTTGCACGAATTGCTTCAGCTTTTGGCACCCCATTATGGGTTGATCCCTGTACTGCAAAAATTAATTGTGTAGCATATGCTCGGGTTTGTGCCCGTATTGATCTCAGCCAACCACTTAAATCGGGTATTTGGATAGATAGCTGTTATGGCAAATTCTACCAAAAGGTTGAATATGAAGGCCTATCTGTGATCTGCTTTCACTGTGGTATAGTTGGCCATAAGGATTCTGCATGTCCTTCTAAAGCCTCTCAGCACTCTTCTGTTCAACCACCATCCCGCCTGCAACACCCCCCCATAAATTGTGTTCAACCTTCCACTACTACAACCAATGACTTCACTGCTTCCCACTCTGGTCCCAGCTCCCCCCTGCTGCCCCTGAATTCGGCCCTTGGTTACTAGTTACCAATCGTCGCCGTCGAGCTCAAAGTGCCAATGTTTCTAAGCCTACACCAAAGTCTTCTTCTTTTTTGGGGCCTCAACCTTCTGCTGATAAGAAGGGGAAGAATTTTGTGAAGTTTCACTTTCATTCGGCTGCTAACCCTTCTCTATCAAAGGAACCATCCTCTATTTTCTAGCCTTCTGATTTTAATGATGGGCCTCAAGCACAAGCCGGCTTGAAGGGAAAGAAGAATGTTAATACATTCACCACAAAGAACCTGTTTTCTATTCTGCAGAACTCAAGTTCTAATAGCGATGCGTCTCCTTCATCTCTTACTGAACAACCAACTCCCAAGCCTAGCTCTTTCAAAGGGAAGTCACAGAATTTTTTTCAACAGCCTTAAAGGACCGTGCATTGAAGAATTCACAGCTCTCCATCAAGGAACCTTTGGACTTTGCTACTATGCTTGATTCCTCTATTCGGCCAAAGCATCTGAGGTTTGCTTCTCTCCCTTGACCACACTATTAAACTTCCTCATGATTAATATGCTTTCATGGAATTGTCGTGGTGCTCGGAAGCCGGCCACACGACGGTACCTTAAGGCTTTGGTTTTCTCTCATTCTCTCATTGTCATTTGTTTGCTTGAGACTAGAGTTTCCTCTTTCTCTCGACGAATTGGCCGTCATTGGGATTACACTGTTGTTCCTTCACAGGGAAAATCTGGTGGCATTATCCTCTTATGGTTATCTCAGTTTTTTTCAGTAACTATCCTTACTTTTCATAAGCAATTTTTAGTGGTAAACATCTCATATTTAAATAAGGAGCCTTGGGTGCTAGCTGCCATCTATGCTCACAAAGACTACTTGAAGCGTCGCCAAATTTGGGAGAATATTTCAGTCCATTTAAATGACACCATTCCTGCTATCCTAACTGGTGGTTTTAACTGTATCCTTTCTCAAGCTGATAAGAAAGGTGGCAAACATTTTACGGAAAGCCTTCCTATTCACGAATTTGCCTCTTGGATCACTTCTCATGATTTACATGATCTTTGAGATGAAGGCCCTTCTTACACTTGGTATAATAATAAGCGTGGTTCCGCTCGGATTTGGGCAAGACTTGATCGTATTTTTTTTAAATTCAGCTGCTCTATCATCTTTTGCTGGGTCTCATGTGTCTCACCTTATGCGCATTGCTCCAGAACAGTTTTTTTTTCAAGCTTGGAATCAGTTTATTAAAGGTTATCTGGCCTCTATTTTGAATCATAAATGTGCCCATACGTTGCGAGCCCTTAAACATTGGAGTAAAAAATCTGTAGGTGATCTTTTCTCACAGGCTACAAATCTGGCGCAGCAGATTACATCTTTACAAACCTCTGATATTCAGAATCAGGGACTCCCTGTTGAACAACATGATCTGTTAATGCAGCTTATCGCAGAATATCCCCTGGGATATGCAATTCATCTGATCAGCCGCAATTTTGTCGCACATCTGTCGGCCACCCATCCAACGGTCGGACGGAATTGACGCGGTAAGGACGCGATTTGTACGCGGATTGTACGCGGTTTGTACGCAGTTTTCACGCGGAATCGCCGCGGTTTTTCGGCGGATTTGCCGCAGATTCTGCATGGAAACGGCAAAGAACGCTGGCGGAGAAGGAGAAGAAGAAAGAAGGAGAGAGGAGACTCGCCGTCGTTGATGATCATGGGGACCATCGGCGGGTAGTTGCTGGGAGGCAAAGACTAGGCCGGCGGCGAGAAAGCTCTCACGGTTCAGATTCAGAGGCACCGCTGCTCCTCTTTCCGGCGGCACCAAAACATTACCTTCCTTTACTGAAGAACACCGGCAGCCATCAACTGACCAGGGCCGGCAGCAAGCCAACCACAATTCCACCTGAAACCGACGGGAAGAAGAAAAAGAAGGAGAGAGGGCGGGGGGCGCCGTCGTTGGTGACCCCATGGTGGCCACCGGCAAGTAAGTGCTGGGAGGCGAAGGCAGAGTAGACCGGTGGCGAGAAAGCTCCAACACGGTACAGATTTCCGACGTGAATGTCAGTCCCACGAGAACACTCACCAAGAAGGGGTACCGCTGCTCCTCGTTGGCCTCAAACCACCTCACCTCCCTTCACGGCGCCGGCAGCCACCAACTGACCAGGGTCGGCGGCAGACCACCCCCACCTCCATGACAATGAAAAGCCAAACAAAAGGATTTTTTCCACCTACATCTCGGCGAAAGCTGTAACCACCATGGGAAGAGGAAGATCTAGAAGAGGAGAAGAGAAAGAGAGGAAAAGAAGATGTTTTCCGGCGATCGCCATCGCCGGCGACCACCAAGGACCGCCGGCGGCGAAGTTTTCCAACCTTCCTAGAGAGAGAAGCTCTGGGTCTAGAGAGAAAGTCTTCATTGAAAACAAACCTTCTTGTGACTATTGCTTCAAACTCAGCCACTCAAAATGGGCATGGGAAAACCCCTTTAAATCCGATTTCCCCTCCTGACCCATCTCCTAATGACCATTGCCAAGCCCAAGCACCTCCAGTCCCTTCTTCCCCTAAAAGCCCAATTCAATCCAATCTCCCTCCTACTTCTTCCCAACCTTTAGATGGGCCTACTATAACCACTATACCCCTAACTGTTTTGGGCCTGAGTGAGGCCCAGCAGGTTACTCCTTCCCAAGTCCAAGCCAAAACCCTCTCCTTAACCCACCTTGAGCCTACTTCCGCAGCACATGAACACCTAGTGGACCACTCTCAGCCATCCACCTCTCCAAAATCTAGTAATGGGCCTCCTATGGCCCATTTGTCTGAATTTTCCTCCAATCCTCCTCCCGAAGTAAACCTTGTGGAAACCCAAATTTCTAAGGCCCACAAGATCACTCCCCTATTAGCCCACAAGTTTTTGGGCCCCCCACCTCCCTCCTTACCCGCTCTCCAAGTCCACAGCCCTCCAACTTCCTCCCCCCCCC
>KZ451917.1:275335-287291 GCA_002786265.1 Apostasia shenzhenica
CTCTTGTCCTGTTAAAGCCTCAAGTTTGAAGCTTTTTTCGCCTTTGCCCATCTGCCGTTGGGCTTTGGCCCAATACCCTCCCGTAAAATGGGCTTAGGCCCAATTATAAGCCTCCCTCTCCACTTCAAGTCTGCTTGGCCCAGCTCTAACCTCCCTCTCCTGTTTTGGGCTTTGGCTTTTTTATTTCCTGGCACTGGTCTCTCGGGCCTTGGCCCATTCTCATGCCTTCTTCCACTTTAGGTGGGCCTTTGACCACCTAAAGGCCCACCCAAAAATCCTTAACCAATTCTTGGGCCTTTTAAAGGCCTAAGCACAGTTTGGCCCTTGGGCCTTTATTATGCTTTTCTTTTAGCTCCTATTATGTATTGGGTCTAGCCCAAGTTTAATGCTATTCATGTATTGGGTGGCCCCAAAAATATCATGTAATGGCTTTTTGCCAAACTTGTTGGCCTTTATGGCGGGTTGGGGGCTCAATGAATAATATCTCCCCAGAGTTTAAATAAAAAAAAACCCTAAATCCTAAACTATTCTTCCCTTTCCTTTCTCTCTCTATTTTTTGGTTTTGGAGAGCTTCTCTCTCTAAACCTTCTAGGAGGCTCTTAGCTGAGGCGGAGTTGGCCTGCTGGTTGTTCATGGTGGGCTGCCGGTGGCGGGAAAGGACAACCTCAGGCCGTGAAGCTCGTAACCGGCCGTCCGGTGGCGTTCCCTCGGCGGTGGACAATCGTTTTGACGGTTCCCTGCATCTGGTTGCTGTCGGAGGGGCAGGAGATCAGTGTTGGTGGTGGCTGCATACGCTTGGTGTGCGTAGCTGTCGCTCCCTGCCCTAGATCTGGCGGGCTCCGGTGAGGCTAGGTTTCTGAAGGCCTACATTGGCCTAAGGGCGGTGCCGCACGTACAGTCAGCGCCAGAATCTCCTCTTGCCGTCGTAGGCTTTTCTTCAGGCCTGATCCAGGTGTTTTAGTGGTCTGGCACAACAGCGGCACATGGCTTCCGGCATGGCCAGCGCCCGGGCGTAGACTCCTTCAGCGTCTGGGACAGACCCTCCGGCATTTCGGCTTTGTCCTCCTCGCCACTAGTTTCAGACGGTTCCAGACAATTGGTATCAGAGCCATACACTACGTGTCCGAGTTGCAATCGAGCGGCGCCGGTGGTGACGCCGATATTGCAGTGTTCGCCCGGGGCTAGAAAGAACTAGCGCAAAGCCAGCCGGCGTGGGCGCCGGGACTGCGGAGCGTGGTGCTGCGTAGCCGACCTCCGGCTTACACCGGCCACCGTCATCGGAGAAGACGATGCCTCTCCGCGTGTTCCCGAACGCCATTATGGGAGCGCGGCTCAAGACGCGCTCGTGGCCTACAGCACCTGCCTCGTTTCCGATGCGGCGGGCCCCACATGTTCCCTTTCCCGCCCAGCCCGCTCGGTTTTGGGCGGGAATCCTTCTCCTTTGGATGAGTGGGCCACTTCCCTCCTTGGTGGTCCCCGCTGTCTCCAACCAAAGCCCACTGCTTCCTGGGCCGCCGTCTTCTGGGCCGCCCACTGCTGGGCCACCCATTGCCGGACCGCTCCTTGCTGGGCCTCCTTTGGCTGGGATCCCATTTTTTGGATTGCTCCATGGTGGGCCTTTACCCCTGACCCCAGCCCAAGCTTTGGGAATGAACAGTGGCCCTTCTGAAGGTAAATCCTTTGCCCAAGCTGCCTCTACTTCTTTGAATATGGTCCATGTGACGTCCCCTTTTGAGACACCACGAAACTCACATAAATCAAAGGGAAGATTAAACATAAAACTTTTAACTCATACAGTGGAAATAATATAATAAAACTAACAACTGATACATTACACATCATGTTTAACACATATGTATTTATAAACAAACCATAATTTACATCTAGCTTAAACAGTAAGTAAAAGATTAAACTGGAAACAAAATCCCCCTTGAGTCAGTCCTCGTAAACCACCCGTGTGCCTCATTCTTCACCAGTACCTGTCAAATAAGGCATCAGTCCACCAACTCTAGGACTGAGTAGGCAATAAGCACCAACTTGCTAAATAAAAACTACTACAAGCAAACATACATCATACTTTCTTATCAGCATGAATAACAAATAATCAAGATAATTTGACAGTCAATATATACATGCTGATGTCATATTAACATGCAAAAATCCATAATACGCTGTAACTCCTTTTTATTCTTTATACTTTTATCTTTTGGGCCCTGATTTCTTAGTCTACGTCACAACTGCCTCTTCTTTTATCATCATATATACATAGGATCCTTGGCAACTCCTAAGTCATCTAGAGGAGTGCCACATAACATCTTGGCAACCATCCCCAACAATTGGGTAGGTGACCACGTCTGGCATTGGCATTGTCATGGCTCGAGCAGGCAAGGACATAAACACATCAAGAAACCCTTTTTAATACATTATCGAACTTAAAACACATCTTTATAATCACATCTAGTTGTCCCAAGTCCGCAGATCATATTCTGCCTTTTGACTTAATAAACAACTCAGTTAAATATATCATCTTGCTCTTAACATTCTTATACATTCATTTCACATAGAAATTAATATTCCAAACCATATATAGCTTAGTCAGAATCATGCATATAACGAAACATAAGAACATTCTGAGCAGTAATAACAATTCATGCAGCATGGATTCAATCATAAGTCAATACATATCATTTGTACTTCAACACAACATAATACATAGATTCACATATATCAAATTAATTAATTAACCGACAATTTAATTTAATAACCAACTTAGAACTCTTACCTACCTCTTATACGTCATTATGATAGCCGGAGAAATAGGACGAGAAAAACCCGCTTTGATTCCTCTGCTGCTGTTGGGCTCAGAGAAAAATCCTTTCTCTCTCACCTGGCGCGAGCGACACGCGGAAGAAGACCGGACGGCACGGGCGAAGGGCGGTTCGCTGCTGCCCTTATCCAATTTGGCACAATTGCAATTTGGTCCCTCTATTTTTCTTCTCTCATAAATATGTCCCAAAATATTTCTTTTGGGTCCAAATTATTTCAAATTTTTAACACTCCAAATCTGGTCGTCACAGTCCAACTTCAACTTTAGCATGAAAACTTTAAAGAAGTTCACTTTATCGATGGGAAACCTACATTCGACTTTATGGATGCTGAGCTCGACAGGTTGGCTAAGCCACTAGATAACATGGCGGTCGGAAAGTTTAGCCTCTACAGACCTTCAATGTCGGAAATTCGTAAATTTTTCAATTCTCTTCATTTGCTTGGGAATTTCAGTCTCGGACTATACGATCAAAAACATATCCTGATACACTTTTCTGATGAAAGAGACGTCACTAGAGTCCTTATTCGTGGTTCTTACTTCGTGAATAAGAACCCTCTTCAGATTTGGAAGTGGGAGGTTGGATTTCGTCCCGATCAAGAGTCCTCTCTCACCCCTGTTTGGTTATCCTTTCCTGGGCTACCTGTAGAGTTCTGGGGTAGCCTGAAATCTTTAGCATCTATTTTTGGCAATCCTTTTCATGTGGATAGGTCCACCCTTAATTTTTCTAGACCTTCTTTGGCTCGTATTCTGGTGGATCTCGATGCTAAAAAACAGTACTCAGACAAAATCTACATATCTGTGAACGGCAAAATGGTTTCACCCAGAAAGTCTTCATTGAAAAGAAATCTCATTATTGTGACCATTGCTTCAAACTCGGCCATTCAATTCATAATTGTTATTTTAAGTTCCCCAACCTTAGAAATCCACCTCAAAATGGGCTTGGGAATACCCCTCCAAATCCAACCCTTCAAATTTCTTCTCTTGACCCATCTTCTTATGGCCAATGCCAAGTCCAAGCACCCCAAGTCCCTTCCTCCCCTAAAAGCCCAATACAATCCAACCTCCCTCCCATCACTACCCAACCTTTAGATGGGCCTCCTATAGCCACCATTCCTCAAACTGTCTTGGGCCAAAATGAGGCCCAACAGATTACTCCCTCCCAGTCCAAGCTCAAGCACACCTTGAGCCCACCTTCACAGCCCATGATCACCATGTGGAAATGGCCCACTCAAATCTTTTGGGCCATACTGCGGCCCACCAGATCTCCTCCTCTCAAGCCCAAGCTCAAGCACACTCTTCCAAACACCTTGAGCCCACCTTCACAGCCCATGATCACCATGTGGAAATGGCCCACTCAGATCCGTTGGGCCATACTGCGGCCCACCAGATCTCCCCCTCTCAAGCCCAAGTCCAAATTCAGTCTTCCACAGCCCATGATCACCATCTTTGAAATGTTGCTGTTTTGGGGAGAACAATAACTTTAAAAAAATGATCGAAGATTTCACTGTTAAAAATCTAGGGTTGATTACCCCCAGTGGACCTAATCTCATGTTTCATCTCAATCTTGATAACCCTTCGTGGTATGGCCTGAGTTATAATCTCAGAAGTAGAAGTAGACGTAGTGACAAGTAGTTGAGTAGGGGAGAAGATGAAAAAAAAATGCTTTGCTGTTTGTTTTTCTTTTTTGCAGGTTTCCTCCTCTCCGAGGCCCCTCTGGGCTGCAACGCGTGAAAAACGCGTGGAAAACGCGTGAAAAATGCGTGGAAACGCGTGACAGCCTGGCCCTCTAACAGAGCAGCATGCTTCGGTCTTCCCCAGGCGGGTTTTCTGCAAGGACTGACACCGACGTACTCTGGGTGGGCGGGATTTGCTCTTGGCTCGCCATGTCGCTCTCGGGATTTGTTCACCGCTCGCCACGTGGACCGCATCCTTGTGGCGCCCTCTGCCGTTTGATCGCCAGCCTCCTCTCTCCTCTTTGCGTCAGCCCAGTCCTTGGGATGCGCCTCCCAGCATTGGAAATGGGCGGCTGGGCTTTGATAGGACAAGTTCTGGGCCCATTCACTGCAGCAGCCCAATTCTTCCCCTCCTCCTGCAGCCCACTTCTTCCCCTCTCTCAGCCGTTTCGGGCTTTGGCCCAAGCCTTTGCTTCTGTGCTCCTCTTTATTCACAGCCCACCGCCTCCTCTTTGGACCCTTTGTTGTGGGCCTTTTTTGGCCCACCAGAAATCCTTTCTACAGGTGGTCCTCTCTGTAGGCCCATTCAGATAAATCACAGATTGCGCTTTTAGCCCCATGCTTTGGCACTCATTGGGCTTCCAAGCCCAACCCCACCCTCAGCCCGTTATGGGTTCAATCCTCCTTCTCCTGCTTTGGGCCTTGGCCCAGTTCCGCCTCTCAATCTTTTTCGGTGGGCCATGGCCAAGTTAAAATCCTACTTTTGCTTGCGTTGGGCCTCTGCCCACCCGAAATCCACTTCAATAGCTGCGGGCTTTGGCCCATCTAAATCTCTCCCTGGATCTTTTAAAGCTCCTCCTAGGTTTGACCCACTCTTTTTGAGTATGGGCTTTTAGTATGATTGGCCCTTGGGACTTTGTTATCTTTAGCTTTTTATATGTATTGGACCTAGCTCAAACTTTAAATGTTTTTCATGTAATGGGCCTTGGTCCCAAAACCTTCTTGTAATGGCTTTTAGCCAAACTTGGTTACCTTAATGGCGGGTTGGGGGCCCGATGAATAATATCTCCCTCTAGTTATCTTAAAAAAAAAACCATAAACCCTAAACCCTAAACCCTAAATCCTAAACCGTAAACCCTAAAACCTAAACCCTTAACCCATCCTTTCCTTTCTCTCTCTCTAAGTTTTTTAGAGGGAGAGCTTCTCTCTATAAGCCTGTGAGGAAGAAGGGTTCCCGGCGGCTCCCTCTGGGCTGCCGGCGGGGAGAAAGGCGAGCTTTGCCTTCCACTGGTTCCCTGCCTCCCTCCTGCCACGTCTTTACTGCCGCTGGCCGGCGTCTGTGACCGTGAAGGGTGTTTCAACATCTCTGCCGGCGTCCTTTCTGGTCGTCGGTGATCTGTTCCCTCCTTCCTGTCTCAACGTCGGCATTGCTCTTCTTCGTGGTCGTTTTGGTTTTGCGACAGGGGAATCTTTCCTTGCTTCTTCTCCTCGACTGGTTCTTCTGCCTACTGTCGTTGGGCGTCGTCGATAGTGGTGGTGTGCCTCATTGAGGGAGAGGTAGTTCGTGATCTTTTGGCATCGTCACGGCCTCACGGTATCCTCGCCGGAGTTTCCTGCAATATCGCTGCCGGTAAACCTCACCCCTGCCGAACGTCAGCGTTCGCCGACCAGATACTGTTTTTCCACTGGGCAACGCTTCGTGTCTCCCGTAGTGGCCGACAGCCTCTTGCTTCGCTGGGCGGGAGTGGAGGAGAGGGCGCCACGCTGCCTAATTTGCTTGCGGTGGGTCCTAACTGCCCTTTGGCCTTCCCGCTTCCTGCATGGATGCTGG
Source organism: Apostasia shenzhenica (assembly GCA_002786265.1). NCBI lineage: Eukaryota > Viridiplantae > Streptophyta > Magnoliopsida > Asparagales > Orchidaceae > Apostasia > Apostasia shenzhenica. Next base: position 281,667 of record KZ451917.1, read on the forward strand.
ACTGGCTAATGGTAGTGGCCCTGGGTTTGATCTTAGGCCTGATGGGCCTCTTCGTGGGCTTTCTGCAGCCCAGAATCATCCTTCAGCTGCTGGGCCTTCATTTGCAGATGTATTAAGAGGGCCAAATTTTTCCAGCCAGCCACCTTCTTCTCCACAGCAAGGTATTATTCCTGGATTGTTTCCTGAATTTGAAATCGCCAAATCTTTCGATTTGTTGAATGGAATGCCAACTTTTATATTTTCCGAGGAAGAAATTCAAACTACGTCAAAACCTTTTGAATCTACTATTGTTGGATTTTTTCCAAAAGGAAGACTAAGCATGGATAATGTGAGACTATTTTTTAGATCTTTAAATCTTCTAGGGGGTTATCATGTTAGTGCTATAGATGCTAGACATATTTTGGTCAGATGCGCTTTATCTCATCGAATGCGTCGACATGGTACCTATTATATGAACACCAAACCTCTAAGAATGTGGAAATGGGAAAGTGGCTTCAGAACAAGATATGAGTCCCCCTTAGCTCTTATCTGGATTGCTTTTTCGGGCTTACCAATTGAATTTTGGGGTGGATTAAAATCCTTTGCCTCAGTTTTTGGCAAGCCAATTCAATTGGATAAGGTCACGTCTGATCTGACTAGACCTTTCGTCGCCAGGGTCCTTGTTGAGTTTGATGCGAGAAAATCCTACCCTGATGAGATTTTTTATCACCCTTCGTGGGAATTTTGGCTTCAAATAATCTGTGGTTATTGAAAAGAGGCCTTTTTACTGTACACATTGTTATAAATTGGTCACTCTCTGCAGTTTTGTTATTTCAAACATCTTGAGCTCAAACCCAAAGACAAGGTTTTTCAAAAAAAAATAATTTTCCTGAGGAAGGACAACCACAGGTCACCCCACAATGGGTGGTAAAGCCCAATCAACCTGATATAGTGCTCGATCAACCTTCCCAAGTGAACATTTCTCTTCCTTCAGAAGGGGTCTTTGGGATACCTCTCCCCAATTCAGTATCTTCCCCCATTGCGACACCTCAAACCTCTCATGGTAATTCTCAGCTTTATATGATTAACAAGGAGATTGATCCCTCAGCTGATAGATGTTCTCCTTGTGATGACGATCCTCCTGACCTTGTTTGTGATGATGATCCTCCTTCCTCTGCGTGGCAACTTGTTGAAGGAAGAAGGAAAAGCAAGAGACTCCTTGAAAAAACTAAATGTTTGTCTAAAGTTGAAAAGGGAATTGTTGGTGCCTCTCCGGCTCCTTCCAAACCTTTTTTACCCTCTCAGGAGATTGATAAGGGAAAATGTCTCCCTGTTCCATCCCCTAGTGGTTCAGGTGGGTCATTTGAGAAGCAATTCAAGTTTACGGAATCCCCAGAAATTTTGAGGCGTGGGTCAGTGGAAAATCTTCATTTTGATAATTTAGAATTCCTCACTGGCTCACCTCTTACCAGCTCTATGGAGCCCTCACCTGATTTAGCCCGTCATATTTCAGCCTAGCATTTGATATTCAGGCTTTGGAAAAGGCCCATTAGATTCAAGGTGAATTGGGCCAGGATTCAGCCCAAAGGTTTTTGGGACAGAATTCAGGCCAACAGGTTTTGGCCCAACAGGATAACTCAGGAGAAATGGGCCAAATTTCAGCCCAGCAAGATTTGACCATCCTAGCAGGGGCCAGACAGCTAAAGCCCACCAGGTTTAGGCCCATCAGCCTTTAGGCTATTTGGGCCAGGAATCAGCCACCTCAGACCACCAGGAGATGGGCCAATACTCAGCCCAGCAGGCCTCAGCCCAGTAGGAATTGATCCAACCAGCTTTAGCCCAGCCAGCTCTAGGCCATAAGGCTCTGATTTTGGCCCAACAGGGCCAGTCCTTCCTCAATCCATTTAATCTGCTTGGGCTTCTTTCTGATGAGCCGTTTCCGGGCCTTTTTCTGTTTTTTTTTCTGTTTTTTTTCCTTGGTCCAGCGTTTCATGATAGCTGGACTTTTATTTTCGGGTTTGGACTATTAGCTTACTTTCAGGATGGGCCTTGGGCCTTTTGTTCAAATGTTGGTTTATAACTTACTTCATGTAAAAGGTGGGCCAGTCTGGCCCTTTTTATTTTCACTATAGCTGGGCCCTGTCTCGGATGAACTTTAACTGCGGCCCGCTGGACTGCTTTCTGTGCGGGCTGTGGGCCTTTTCTTTTTTCATTTCTGCATGGGCTTACAACAGGTTGGCCCCTGCTCGGTTTCTGCTGCCCGTTGGTCCTTTTCGGGATGGGCCTCCTTAAAGCTGGTGGATTTTTCTGATTGGACTAATTTTTAAGATTTGGCTTTATGCTCTTTATCCTTTAAAATAACTCATAGTATTAATGTAATGGGCCTTGGGCATTTTCCCTTATGTTTTGATAATTCAAGCATGTAATGGCCTTGGGGCAATATTTCCTTTTCTGTTTGCAGGTTGGGAGCCCGATGAATAATATTCACCCGAGTTATCTTAAAAAAAAACCCTAAACCCTAAACCCTAAATCCTAAACCCTAAATCCTAAAACCTAAAACCCTAAACCCTAAACCCTAAACCCTAAACCCTAAACCCTAAACCCTAAACCCTAAAACTATAAACCCTAAACCCTAAACCCTAAACCAAAAAAAAAAAATCCTAAACCCTAAAACCCTAAACCTTAAACCCTAAAACCCTAAACCCTAAACCCTAAACCCAGCTGGCCCCCTCCTCCCTCTCTTTCCAACCACTCCCTTTAGATGGGCTTTTGCCCACCTAAAGTTTCACCCGAAAAGCCTTTTCCTTCTCTGGGCCCTTTCTGCTTGGGCCTACCGGGCCCAAAGAAATGGACCCTAAAATCTCCTCTTCCAAGCTGTGGGTTTCGGCTCAGTTTGACTCTGATTTGCCTTTCCATTAGCTGGGCCCTTTCTATTTGGGGCCTTCCGGGCTCAAAGGAAGGGGCTCTACAATCTCCTTACCTTATTTGGGCTTAGGCCCATTTAGACTCCTTTTCGGCTTAGGCCCATCCAAAACTTTCCCTCACTGGTTGCGGGCTCAGGCCCAGTTATCCTTTAAGCTAATGTTGGGCTTTGCCCTTTATGTTTATTGCTTTTATGTATTGGGCCTTAGCCCCTTTGCTTAAAGCTTATCATGTAATGAGCCTAGGCCCCAAAATCCTATCATGTAATAGCTTTTGCCATATTTGTTTGCCAATTTGGCGGGTCGCGGGCCCGATGAATAATATCTCCCCTTTTTTATTTTAAAAAAAACCCTCTACCCTCAACCCTAAACCCTGAACCCGAAACCCTAAACTCAAAACCCGAAACCCAAAACTCGAAACCCGAAACCCGAAACCCGAACTCCTAAACCCCTAACCCTAAACCCTAAACCCTATACACTAAACCCCTAAACCCTAAACCCAAACCCTATACTTAGGGTTCTTATTTGCCAGCAGGGGGCTGGATGAATAAGACTCCCCCCCTCTGTGTGAGGGTTCTTAAAATAAAATAAAATAAAATAAAAAAACCTAAACCTATTCTCTCCTTTCCTTTCTCTCTTTAGGTTTTTTGGAGGGAGAGCTTCTCTCTCTAAGCTTGTGAGGAAGAAGGGCTGTCGGCTACTCCAAGAGGGCTGCCGGCAGTGAGAAAGGCGAGCACCGCCTCCCTTTAGCTCTCTGCCCCCCTTTGCTGCGTTTGGCTTAGCGTCGGCTGGCGTCGGTGGAGGAGAAACCTGCTTCAACATCTCAGATGATGTCCGTTCAAGTTGTCAAAACTCTGTTCGTGGCTTGTCCTTTCCTCCGCCTCCTCACCGGCTTTGATCTTCGACGTGGGCGTCTTCTTGGGTGTGTGGCAGGTGAACCTTTCTTGCTCTGCTAGAACGTCGAAGCCCATCGATATTCTTTCTTCGCCGTGACTGGCTGCTCCGTTTCCTGCCAATTGAAGCGTCTTCCCTTCTACCGGTGGTCGTTCGTAGGTGGTGGTGTGGCTCGCAGGTGAAGAGGAGTTCGTTGTGCTTCCCGTCTTCAGCTTTTTTCTTTGCTGACCAGCTTTCGTCTTCGCCTGCGCTCGCCTGAGAGGGTGAGGCGCTTCCGCTGCTTTTCCAGCTGTTTTCCCAGGTCACCGACCAGATCCACGTTTTTTGCTGCGCGTGGCAGTGGGACTCCCGCCGTGGCAGAAAGTTGGTGCGCGTCTTTGGGAGAGGAGCTGAGCACGTCACGTGGCCTGCTTGGCGCCCTCTGGGTCCCACTCCCGTTTTGATGCCCGCTTCCTGCGTGGGCTCTGGGCAGGCTGGCGGCAACAGCCCAGCTGCTGAGGTGGGCCAGGTGAATCTCAAGCCTTCTTCAAATGCTAGGCCTTTTTTTGCTGCAATTTTAAAGGGCCCAAATTCCAGCCATCCTAATGCCCAAGGACTCCCACAACAAGGTAATCTCCAATTTTAATGGAATGCCAACTTTTATATTTTCGGAGGAAGAGATTCAAATTATGTCAAAACTTTTTGATTCTACTGTTGTTAGATTTTTTCCAAAAGGTAAACCAAGTATGGATGATGTGAGGCTCTTTTTTAGATCTTTGAATCTTTTGGGAGGTTATCATGTTAGTGCCTTGGATTCTAGACACATTTTGGTCAGATGCGCTCTATCACATGATTTAAATAGAATTTGAAGGCATGATACTTATTATGTGAACACTAAACCTCTTAGAATGTGGAAATGGGAGTTTGGATTTAGGCCTGGCCATGAGTCCCCTATAACTCCTATCTGGATAGCTTTCCCAGGCCTGCCAGTCAAATTTTGGGGTGACTTAAAATCTTTTGCTTCAATTTTTGGTAAGCATATTCAATTGGATAAGGCTACGTATGACTTAACTAGACCTTCTATCACTTGAGTCATAGTTGAGTTTGATGCGAGAAAATCCTACCCAGATGATATTTTTATCTGTCTTGATGGAAGAACTAGCTTTAAGCAAGCTGTGTTCATTGAAAAAATGTCTTTTTATTATACTCACTGTTATAAATTAGGTCACTCCCTTCAGCTTTGCTATTTCAAACATCCTGAACTTAGACCCAAAGTTAAGGGTTCTCCAAACACCAATTCTCCTGATGAAGGTCAGAAAAAGTCATCTATCAATGGGTGGAAAAGCCTAAGACTCCCCTCTCTCACTCAGATGGTGTGTTCGAGCAGTCTCCTCTTTTGGGTAATTCACCTCCTCCTGATAGGCCCAATGGTGGGCCCTCCCCTAATTTAGATGTTGTTTTGGAGGTGGAGGAACCCCAAGTCTCTCACGTCAATTCTCCTCCTTGTATGGTTAATAAGGAGTTAGAGCTCTCTGACGATGGGCTTTCGCCTTGTGATGATGATCCTCCTTCCCCTGCATGGCAGCTTGTTGAAGGAAGAAGGAAAAGCAAGAAACTCCTTAAAAAAGCTAAATATTTATCTAAAGTTGATAAGGGCATTGTTGGTGCTTATCAGGTTTCTCCCAAATCCTTTTTACCTTCTCAGGAGATTGAAAAGGGGAAAGATGATCTTTCTTTGCCTTCCCCTAGTATTTCAGGAGGCTCATTTGAGAAGCAATTCGAGATAACAGAATCCCCAGAAATTTTGAGGCATGGATCAGCGGAAACTATTCACTTTGATAATTTGCATTTC
>KZ451917.1:308543-320044 GCA_002786265.1 Apostasia shenzhenica
ATGATCTTTGTAGCTGGAAGGCCTTGGTCATGTCTTGTTCTCCCAACATATCTCTGGTTATTATCTCCTCTCCCCCCCCCCCCACCCCCCCCCCCTCTCTCTCTACTTCCATTAATACATTTGTTTTTTCTTAACAGTTCTCGATTTGTGCTCTTTTGAATGCCATGTTACCAGTAACAGCTCACGTCTCCCCGTCGGCCGTTTTCTAGCTTTAACTTCCCTTTTTTGCCACCCCAAACACCTAAGAAGAATGAGAGAGAGAAGAAGAGACGAGAGGAACGACCAAGTTGATGGGCTCATCTCTTTCCTCTCCCTCTATCTCTATTCTCTATATCCCCCAAACCGACAGGCCTGCGAGATCTAAGGCGGGCTTAAAGGTGTGTGTTTCCCTGCCTTTCCATTATTTCTCGTAAACTTCGGTTAAAGTAGATTGGAATTCATCAGAGCAAAAATGTAGCCTATCTTCTCTTCAGCAGTCTCTCCTTACTTCCTCTTCCCTTCCTCCTTCCTCCTCCTCTTTTCTCCAAGGCATGATACTGCCCTCTGATATTGCTGATTAAAATTTGCAGGAATTTGAAAATAGGCGCCAGTAAGACGAAGCTGCACATAATCCTAGTGGCCTGGAGTAGAAATCTCGGCCCACCAGACGCCAGGCCCGAAGACGCATCACAGATGAGCGGACAAGCTCAGTGCCCGAGCTGCGCGACACACAACCGACACGAAACGGTGAGGAATCAAAGATACAACTCGGATCACTTGATTTTTTGAGGTGTTTTTCGATGATTTCCGTCGATTAAAAACAGGATGTTTGGGCTTCATCCGGAGTAAATTCGATCCCACGGATCAAGAACTAATCGAGCACCTCGAGCGAAGTTTCCTCTCAGGGTTCAAGATCCCATCCTCTTCATAGGACGAGTTCTTCCCACCATTGAAAGGAGCAAGACGGCATCTGATACACCACCCTTGAAAACTCCCCAGGTCTTCTATTTGATCTTCACTAACAGCCAATTCATAATCTATATTTTCATGCATCTTTGATATAGATCATTAAACAAGAAAAATATTCATATATATATTAAATTAGAGCTGAACGAAGAAGAGAAATTATATGAAGTTGCATTTTGGATTGATTTGGGCATAAATTCGGTCCCTATTTTTCATAGGTGTTACGAGAATGGACCTGAGCAAGCACTTCTTCCACCGCCGTCGAAGGCGTTACACGACGGCGGACGAGGAGCGGCGGAAGAATTCAGATGGAATGCTGATGTTCAGGCGGGGGGGAGACGCGGGGCATTAAGACGGGAAGACGAGGCCGGTGATGCTGAACGGGAGGCAGAAGGATGCAAGAAGGATTACTGGTTCTCTTACACCAATTTTCGGCAAGCACCCGGAAGCCAGAGAAGACGAATTTGGTCATGCCACCAGTATCACTCGGGAGAGCTGGGAGGAAAAGGAAGGGGAACTCGTCGTCTCGAAGATCTTCTATCAGACTCAGCCGAGGCAGTGCGGTTGGTCGGAGAAGATTAGCCGGGAGCGTTGCAGGGGCCGGAGAAGCGGAAGAGAAGGGAGCGGGGAGCTTGTCTTCGTCTAAGGAGGTGATGAGCCGCAGAGAGATGAGCTGAGTCTGCTGTTGCTGCAGGTAATGGCAGGTTACCCGTGGAATGGAGCAGTTGCCAGCAGACTGATAATTAGCTTTGGTCCTTTTCAGAAGAGCTTGATCATGAGGTGGAGATGAAAGTTTAATTATATTAAAATAATTTTAATCATCTATAGAGTATTTCTGCCATGGATCTAAAATAAAAAGTGTCCTTTTTCTTCTAGGTTTTGCCATGCACATATATAATTAGCCTGCCTGAGAAAATAATAAAAAATGTATAGTAAAAAACAATGAAAAGAAATTCATACTTGTAATTTTATATTACATTAATGATTAATCTCTGATGGATAATATAATTTGATAAAAATTGGACAATTTTTTTTGAATAAATTGGCATTTTGTCTACAAAATATTAATATTTTTTTTTTGATGTGGTTTAGCGAGTAAGCTAATTACATAATTGCATTAAATCATAAGAAATTTTTATACCTTCCTCAAGAGACGTGCGAAATAAAAGAAGATGAATGTGACAGGTTGGAATGGAGAAATCGGCTTGCCAGACCATTCGGCGGAGGCCTTTCAATCGCGGCGGCACGAGGCCGAGAAAGGATAATGAGCCACGCTGAACCGGGCACATAGACGGCAAGCAGTCGATGGCGGCCGCTTTTCAGCATAAGCCGGCCGACGAACCCATTTCGGGCATTGGATCTCTCCGGCCGAACTTCATCAGACCTCCATGGTTCTTGATGATCCTTTCAAGGTCTCCAGAATCCTCCTCCAACGGAGAAATTTCAGGTTTTTTTTTTCATAAAAAATTTCATGTAATTAGAATACAAGAAACTACATATACATATATTATTAATATTTATTCTAATTTTTTGGGCAGTCAATTAAATTAAATCTCAAAAACAACAGCATCATTCAGGCAAGAAGCAGAAACGATTGAAAGGTCAGGTACTGGCTGGAGGGAATGATTAATGGGTTGCACTTCTACAGATTATGAAAGCTGTAAGTTTGACCAGTTATACCACTTTTGCATTATTCTATATACATATAATATAAATATTTATAATATATGTTTGTGATCAATTAATAATTACATTTTCCTAGATTTGATCTGTGGTTAGGGTTGTTATATCTAACTGGAAACTTAGCAAAATTAGGTTTCGTTGAACTGAGGGGGAAAGAAAGTAGAATAGTGTCGTAGCAGGAGGCCAGCAGAAGGACAGACAAGAGAGGAGAGAGAGGAGAGAGAGAGAGAAAGAGAGAGAGGAGAGAGAAGAGGGAAATTTTTAAGCAATTTTTAGTTCGTCTCTTGAGAAAATTCCGGGTACCCAGCGGTTTTAAAATTGCACAAAGGGTGGACCTGCATAGGATTAATTCAATTTTGGTGATAAGAATTTTTTTCTTTTTATAAAATTTACAGTTCCCCCCATGTAACTAAGGGGGTGTTTAATATGGATCGAGATCAAAATTTGATCGAAAATTGATCCGATTTTAGATCTTAATCGGAAATTGGAGTCCCGGATCTAAATGAGGCGACTAATGAGCCTAAAAAGTCGGCTCCGATTAATAATTTTCAAGCGATTTGAGCGGTAGATGATAGCTGAAATGGCTGAATTAAATTACTTTATATTATAATAATATATTATAATAATATATTATATAATCATAATTATATAATTATATATATAATAAATAATATATAAAATATATATTATATATAAACTGAGCCGATCTCAAGCCGGATACGAGTTCGAGCTTACCCGCTCATGATCGGCCTCAAAAAAAAAATGAAATTTGATTTCATTTTCGAGCCGGCTCGAGGGGGGGGCAAATGAATAGAAATTGACTTACAAAGGTCGATTGGAATCGCATTTGAGCAGGCTCGAAGTCGAACCCAAATCGAGCTCGAGTCTAATCGAAAAATGTGATCGAAAATTCTGAAAAAATTCGAAGCCCGGTAATTGGAACTTCGGCCTCGAAATCTGAAATCGGTAAACAGCCCTAAACCTTACCTTTTGCTCTCTCGAGGGAAGAAACTATTTTTTTCCAACTTACATTCATTAAAATTTTTTTCCAAGCAAATAATTTGTATATAAATGGTGTATTTGTACAGAGATACAGTATAAAATCTATTATTATGTTTAGAATTATAACAATTGTTAGAAGAATAAAAAAACTATCGTTAATGTATGTTAGAATGTAAAATTATTCTTAGATCATATATATAAGTTTAAAGTTTAATTAAGTCAATTGTTAATTAGAAATCTAATAAGTATCAGAGTTAGGTGCATGGTCTCAATTGAATTTTGATAACCCTCAATTTATGTCTAGAATAAGGATAAAATAATTATGTCTATGCTGCATGAACTCTCACGTACAAATAAAATAAAATTTGAGCGGTATTTAGAATATAAATTATTTTAAGTTAGGCCAAGAACCTATCAAGCTTAAGCTTTTTTTATATTAAAAATTAAAAAATATAAGCTTAAGCTTCAATTTAGTTAGGTGAGTTGGTAATCAAAGATCTAACAATATAAATAGAAAGATAAAAGGGACTAGTAATATCAATGTGCAATATTCATTGCATGCTTTGTGCAGTTTCATCTTGCTTTGTGATGAGAGGGTTTAAATTAGGTGCCATTAATTAGCTTGAACAAACTACATTTGCATTCTGAATTTGAATTATTGTATCTAACCTTTTGTTATGATCCTAGCCAGTTGTCATGTTCAAGTTTCTATCTGAGTGTGTGTGTTGAGATAATTCTGAGGTTCAGTGTTAATCTACATGCTTCACGATATTATTATAACTTTTAACTAAGGTAACATAATTATTCTTTGGGAATCTTTAATCGGCTAACTCAACAAAAATATGAAAAGTTATATATATATATATGAATTATTCTATTTGAATGGATTTATCATGGCGTTTGCCATGATAAAATCCTCTTTAAACTATTCCTACTCATAATTTTGAGTAATTTCTTTCTTGAGTTAATTGTCAGACAATTTAATCTGATTGCTTTGGTTGTGCATAAAGTAATGCTTTTGTTGTAATAAGTCATTTATAGATATGATTCATGAAGAGATGATACAGAAGTATTTGTGCTTGGGAGTAATATATTAATAGTGTGATAATATACATAAATATTATATTATATATATTATTATTATATATCTGGTCACAAATGGAGCAAAGCTTAGCTAAATAACATATAGGCTATGATCAAGAAATGACTTTATATTCTTGCGTGGGCCCCCTCCAAAGGGAAAGTTAATTTACCTTTTGCCACTATTGAATTCAATCAAAACATATATAGCTTTTTCTTTCTCCTATATATGTTATTGCTAGATTTTAATTGGACATTCACCAAGCTAAGATTGGATGACAATTTAAGATCTTTGGCCTTTTGATATATTATAGTAAAACTTTTGTTTCATCCAACTTGACCTAAATTAAAGGAAAATTAAGCTTTGTAGGTCGTGACCCGGAAGTAATTGTATAGGTCTTACATGTGAATAGAGTGGATAAAAATAGTAAGGGAAAGATAAGGACATGAGATTCTAGATTGTAAGGACAAGATAAAAACAGAAGCTTCCTTTCTTCTTTTTTTGAACTACATAAGAGAAAACCCACAGACAAGGTGTTGTGTATTCTTCCATTCAGAAGTTGTCTTTCAAACCTCCACATGGAGCATCAAAGAATTATGATATTTGTTAAAAAGAAAAAGGGAAAGATAAAGTGAACAAAAGATAAAGGGAAAGGAGCTCTTTTAGGATTTTGAATGCCTTCCATTAATCAAAACAAAGCATAATGAATTCATCTTTAATGTGATTTCTCATATGGAATGTTGTCAAATTGGAAACTATAATTATAGATATAAGATCTGATCGAAAAGGTTTTTATCTTTATTACAAAGGAAAGAGATCAGAAATTAGTGTTAATTTAATTTTCGGTTATGTTTTGATTGAATTGTATTGCATTGATCTAAGCAGGGAAACGACCAGATTTCCACACCCTCCAGAGACAGAATGGGCTGAAGTACTCATATTGTCACCTGACAGCCATGATCGATCATGGGTAATCAGAAAGGAGGAAGAAGAATGGAAGAACAACAAAGAACATTCACAGAAACAAGGGAAAATCTCATCATCATAAGTACTGCAGAATCAAAGTGGGGAAAACCAAGGGAAAGGGTCCCCTCTCTCTCTCTCTCTCTCTTCATCTCTCTCTGCATCTCCCTCCTCTCTCTCTCTCTTCTCTCTCTCTCTCTCTCTCTCTCTCTCTCGCCTCTCCTATCAGGTAAATCTTGGGCAATGAGCTAAGACAACTCTGCCAAAATTGACTGCAAATAATTCAGGGTGGAGGAAACAAATATGAGAGCTGAAGTTCTGTTAGGAAAGAATTAAAGAAGGGAAGAAATTTCTTGAAGAAAAACACTAAAAAAAAAAGAGAAAAAAGAAGGAGTAAAGAGTAAGATGGAAAGAAAAAGGAAAGGTGCTGGTAGGTTTACTGCATGTAGAGAATGGGAAGCCTGATGAATCCAAATAATCGCATCATAAATAGAATGTCATTCTGATACATTTGTATTCTTTCCTTTTATTTTGTTTAAGTATGTTTTTTTTTTATAAAAAATATTTTTTACAGAACTATGTGGTTACCCTATATATGGCCCAAATTTATATATTATGTTCAAAAGAAGAAGGAGGCAAAACATCTGAAAATTTGATTTGGTCCTGTTTTCTTTTCAGTTCTTCAGAATTCTTGACCTTACAACTTCCCAAAATATTGACCTGTATGACTTTAATTTGTTCCAAGTGTATACATTTGTATATATTATTTCATATTTTTTTTTGAGAATTCAAAGCTTCCAAACAATAACTTTAAGCTTATTTAGATAGATCGAGATTGGTCTATACAAAGTTTGCTGATATTAGAGCCAATTAAGTTGAAGTTGGAGTTTCTTTTTACTTAATATCAAGAGTCTGTGCATTTAATTAGAAGAGGACTTGAATTATATGTATTATGTATGTCATGAAATACTAATTCATAATGTGTTAATTATTGCTTATATTGCTTGTTAAAATTTTTACAGTTCAAATTAATGTTATATATTGACTACCAAAAATTGTATAACAATTATACCACTTTTGATTTATGTATGGCCAAAATTTTGTTTTAGTATGAACCTAATATAGGAATTTATAATTTATTATAAGTCAATATAATAGAACAAGATTAATGTTCACCAAATTTTCTCTTGCCCAAGAAAAAACCCTCCTCTCCTTTCATCCTTCCCCTCGCTTCCTTGCCCACCACCCCCTGTTTCCCCAAAATTTACAAATCACCAAAAGCGCGGGGCGACCAAATATCGATACTAACATCGCACAACTGTGCTGGACTGTCGAATTTCCAGTTTACCAAATTCATGAACTGATCTATTAATGGCAATAATCGACATCCTTTAAATCGCCATTCATTCTGACTCACTTTCAAATGTAACGTGACTGAATGAATCCAGCTTGCCAAGTTTTTGCGGGGGAGGCTGAAGAGGTCCGGCTATTCAACTCAAATTTCATGATGATGTCATAGAATGGCAAAGCAGCCGGCGAAGAGAAAGGGCTGATGTCTCTGTCAAGGGAATTAATCGATACATACGACAAATAGATGCGTGTAATTATCAGGTATACTTAAAACGCAATCAAATGCCTCAATAGATCGCCAAATATCAATTTCGATTAAAATACATAAAACGTAGGTGAGGGCAGACGGAGTGGTCAGGTGGGTGTGAAGTCCATCGAGGTATGTATGTTAAACAACTTATATATAGACTAATATTAAAGTCAAATTGCAACATATTTCTCTTAAATACCAAAACCAAACCTAATTAATACTACAACCACGAATCGCTGCTTTATTTAGTTAAAATAACCTTATTATGCAATGAAATCTGACTTTAAATGCCATGTCTATACTCTCCCACCTTGAATTTCACGTAATGCAATGAATAGCTGCAAAAACATTACTATTCAACTCAAATTCATTGATATGTCATAAGTTAGACCCTAAAAGAGCCTATTCTCTTAAAATTAATCAATATACGGACAAATAAATGTGTAATTATAGGTATTAAATTAAAACGCAATCAAATGCCCCTAATCGATCGTCAAATATCAATTTTTAATTAAAATACATCAATATAGCAAACATTAGGTGTGTAATCTGAGTATTATGTTAAAAAACCTTCATTTAGACAAGATTAGAGTCAAATTGCATATATTCTCTTCAACTACAACAAAAACTAATTGAATACACACACAATTGCTTTTATTCAGCTAAAATAACTTATTATGCAATTAATCGTACTCTAAATTCTTGTACTACATTTGAATTCAACGTGGAATAGTTGCAAAAATATCACTATTCAACTCAAATTCATTGATATGTCAGAAATAACACCATAAAAGAGCCTATTCTCTTAAAATTGAATGATATACTGACAAGTAGACGTGTAATTATAGGTATTACACTGAAACGCAATCAAATGCCCCTAATAGACCACCAAATACTAATTTTCGATTAACATACATCAATAAAGCAAACAATAGGTGTGTAATCCGAGTGTTGTGTCAAAAAACCTTCATATAGACAAGATTACAGTCAAATTGCATATATTGTCTTTAAATACAACAAAAACTAATTGAATAAACACACAATTGCTTTAATTTAGTTAAAATAACTTATTTATTCAATGAATTATTTTTTAAATGCTTGTACTCCACTTGAATTCAACGTAATGCAATGAATAGCTACAAAAACATTATTCTTCAACTCAAATTCATTGATATGTCATAAATAACACCCTAAAAGAGCTTATTCTTTTAAACTTGATCGATATACTGACAAATAGATGTGTAATTATAGGTATTACAATAAAATGCAATGAAATGCCCCTAATAGATCGCCAAATATCAATTTTCGATTAAAATAAAAAAATATAGCTAACATTACGTTTGTAATCAGAGTATTATGTTAAAATACTTTCATATAGACAAGATTAAAGTCAAATTGCATATATTTTTTTTCAAATACAATAAAAACTAATTGAATACACACACAATTGCTTTTATTCAGTTAAAATAACTTATTATGCAATGAATCGTATTTTAAATGATTGTACTCCACTTAAATTCAACGTAATGCAATGAATAGTTGCAAAAAAATTACTATTCAACTCAAATTCATTGATATGTCATAAATAACAACCTAAAAGATCCTATTCTCTTAAACTTAATCGATATGCTGACAAATAGATGTCTAATTGTCGATATTACATTAAAACGCAATCAAATGTCCGTATTAGATCACCACATATCAAATTTTAATTGGAATACGTCATTATAGCAAACATTAGGTGTATAATCAGAGTATTAAGTTAACAAATCTTCATATAGATAAGATTAAAATCAAATTGCATATATTCTTTCAAAAACAACAAGAACTAATTGAATACACACACAATCGCTTTTATTTAGTTAAAATAACTTATTATGCAAATAATTGTACTTTAAATGCTTGTACTCAACTTTAATTCAACGTAATGCGATGAATAGGTGCAAAAATATCACTATTCAACTCAAATTCATTGATATGTCATAAGTTAGAGCCTAAAAGAGCCTATTCTCTTAAAGTTGATCGATATACCGACAAATAGATGTGTAATTATAGGTATTACATTAAAACGCAATCAAATGCCCCTAATAGATCGCAAATATTAATTTTTGATTAACATACATCAATATAGCAAACATTAGGCGTACAATGAGAGTATTATGTTAAAAACTTTCATATAAACAAGATTAAAGTCAAATTGCATATATTCTCTTCAAATACAACAAAAACTAATTGAATACACAACAATTGCTTTTATTCATTTAAAATAACTTATTATGCAATGAATCATACTTTAAATGCTTATACTCCACTTGAATTCAACATAATCATATAATAGTTGCAAAAACATCACTAATCAACTCAAATTCATTGATATGTCTTAAATAACACCCTAAAATAGCCTATTCTCTTAAACTTGATCGATATACTAATAAATAAAAGTGAAATTGTAGGTATTATCTTAAAACGCAATCAAATGTCCGTAATAGATCGCCAAATATCAATGTTTGATTGGAATACGTCATTATAGGAAACATTAGGTGTGTAATCAGAGTATTATGTTAACAAATTTTCATATAGACAAGATTAGAGTCAAATTGCATATATTCTATTCAAATACAATAAAAACTAATTGACTACACACACAATTGCTTTTATTCAGTTAAAATAACTTATTATGTAATGAATAGTACTTTTAATGCTTGTACTTCACTTGAATTCAATGTAATGCAATGAATAGTTGCAAAAACATCATTATTTAACTAAAATTCATTGATATGTCATAAGTTAGACCCTAAAAGAGCCTATTCTCTTAAAATTAATCGATATATGGACAAAAAGATGTGTAATTTTAGGTATTAAATTAAAACGCAATCTAATGCCCCTAATAGATCGTCAAATATCAATTTTCAATTAAAATACATCAATATAGCAAACATTAGATGTGTAATCTGAGTATTATGTTAAAAAACGTTCATTTTGACAAGATTAAAGTCAAATTGCATATATTCTCTTCAAATACAACAAAAACTAATTGAATACACACACAATTGCTTTTATTCAGTTAAAATAACTTATTATGTAATGAATCGTACTTTAAATGCTTGTACTCAACTTGAATTCAACGTAATGCAATGAATAGTTGCAAAAAAATCACTATTCATCTCAAAATCATTGATATATCATAAATCAGACCCTAAAAGAGCCTATTATCTTAAAATTGATCGATACACCAACAAATAAATGTGTAATTGTAGGTATTACATTAAAACGCAATCAAATGCCCGTAATAGATCATCAAATATCAATTTTCGATTACAATACCTCAATATAGTAAACATTAGATGTGTAATCAGAGTATTATGTCAAAAAACCTTCATATAGACAAGATTAAAGTCAAATTGCATATATTCTCTTTAAATACAACAAAAACTAATTAAATACACACACAGTTGCTTTTATTTAGTTAAAATAACTTATTATGCAAAGAATCGTACTTTAAATGCTTGTACTCCACTTGAATTCAACGTAATGCAACGAATAGCAGCAAAAACATCTTTTTTCAACACAAATTCATTGATATGTCATAAGTAAGACCCTAAAAGAGCCTATTATCTTAAAATTGATCGATATACCGACAAATAGATGTGTAGTTATAAGTATTACATAAAAAACGCAATCTAATGCCCCTAATAGATTTTCAAATATCAAGTTTCGATTAAAATATATCAATGTAGCAAACATTAGGTTTGTAATCAGAGTATTATGTCAAAAAACCTTCATTTAGATAAGATTAAAGTCAAATTGTATATATTCTCTTTAAATACAACAAAAACTAATTGAATGAACACACAATTGCTTTTATTTAGTTAAAATAACTTTTATGCAATGAATCGTACTTTAAATGCTTGTACTCCACTTGAATTCAACCTAATATAATGAATAGCTGCAAAAAAATTAGTATTCAACTCAAATTCGTTGATATGCCATAAATCAGACACTAAAAGAGCCTATTATCCTAAAATTAATCGATATACTGACAAATAGACGTGTAATTATAGGTATTACATTAAAACGCAATCAAATGCCCCTAATAGATCGCCAAATATCTATTTTCGATTGAAATACGTCAATATAGCAAACATTAGGTGTGTAATCCGAGTATTATGTCAAACAACCTTAATATAGACAAGATTAAAGTCAAATTGCATATATTCTCTTCAAATA
>KZ451917.1:335081-457640 GCA_002786265.1 Apostasia shenzhenica
AAAAAACCTTCATTTAGATAAGATTAAAGTCAAATTGCATATATTCTCTTTAAATACAACAAAAACTAATTGAATACACACACAATTGCTTTTATTTAGTTAAAATAACTTATTATGCAATGAATCATACTTTAAATGCTTTTACTCCACTTGAATTCAACGTAATGCAATGAATAGCTTCAAAAACATTACTATTCAACTCAAATTCATTGATATGTCATAAATAATACCCTAAAAGAGTCTATTCTCTTAAAATTAATTGACATACTGACAAATAGACGTGTAATTATATGTATTATAATAAAAAGTAATCAAATGCCCCTAATAGATCGTCAAATATTACTTTTTGATTAAATAACATTAATATAGCAAACATTAGATGAGTAATCAGAATATTATGTCAAAAAACCTTCATATAGACAAGATTAAAGTCAAATTGCATATATTCTCTTAAAATACAACATAAATTAATTGAATAAACACACAATTGCTTTTATTTTGTTAAAATAACTTATTATGCAATGAATCGTACTTTAAATGCTTGTACTTCATTTGAACTCAACGTAATGCAATGAATAGCTGCAAAAACATCAGTATTCAACTCAAATTCATTGATATGCCATAAATCAGACCCTAAAAGAGCCTATTCTCCTTAAATTGATCAATATACTGACAAATAGACGTGTAATTATAGGTATTATATTAAAACACAATCAAATGCCCATAATAGATCGCCAAATATCAATTTTCGATTGAAATACGTCAATATAGCAAACATTAGATGTGTAATCCGAGTATTATGTCAAAAAACCTTAATATAGACAAGATTAAAGTCAAATTGCATATATTCTCTTCAAATACAACAAAAACTAATTGAATACACGCACAATCGCTTTTATTTAGTTAAAATAACTTATTATGCAATCAATTAAACTTTAAATGCTTGCACTCAACTTTAATTCAACGTAATACAATGAATAAGTGCAAAAACATCACTTTTCAACTCAAATTCAATGATATGTCACAAGTTAGACCCTAAAAGAGCCTATTCTCTTAAAATTAATCGATATACTGACAAATAGATGTGTAGTTATAGGTATTACATTAAAACACAATCAAATGTCCCTAATAGATTGTCAAATATCATTTTTCGATTAAAATACATCAATATAGCAAACGTTAAGTGTATAATCAGAGTATTATGTCAAAAAACCTTCATTTAGATAAGATTAGAGTCAAATTGCATATATTCTCTTCAAATACAACAAAAACTACTTGAATAGATACACAATTTCATTTATTTAGTTAAAATAAGTTATTATGCAATGAATCGTACTTTAAATGCTTGTAATCAACTTTAATTCAACGTAATGCAACGAATAGGTGCAAAAACATCACTATTCAAGTCAAATTCATTGATATGTCATAAGTTAATATGCCTTACAGTGATGCTTCTATAATTAATGAGAGATTTAATATGAGCTATGTTAAGAAAATATTTTTAGCTAATGTCAGAATTATATTTAAGCCAATTAACAAGAACAAGAGAATCTAATTGTAATTCAATATTATTAAAGCTCATTTCACAACAAAGAGTAATGTTATTTGTGCAAGCTTGAATTTCAGTCATGAGAGCATCACAGGCTTCAAAAGTTTTAGAAAAAGCTTTAATAGTAGTACTGCTAGAATCTCTAGCAATACCACCACCATGGTCAATACTATTTTCGTAACTATCATATGTGTTAAGTTTGACATAACCATTGTTAGGTTTCTTCCAAGCTATAAGATCAATATGAACATAATGAGTAGAAATGTTAGGTTTAATAATACTAAATAAATATTTATCACTTTTAAATTATTTTTTATGAAAAGTATAAGCATGATTATAAGTATAAAAGAGATGAAGGATATACCATTTAAACTTAGTAGTAGAGGCCAGATTACCCCAAAACTTAGCTTCATTCCTAAAGCACTAAATAGACCAAACAGTTAAGATGAAAATAAAATGTCTAATATAGTCTTCTTTAATTCAGGGAGAGAAATTCATCCACTTAAGAATAAGAGAATCAATTGAATTTAAATAAGAAAAAATAGGGACATTAAATAAATTAAAAATAGTATTCCAATTCTCTTGGGTTTTAGAACATTGCCAAAAGATATAAAAAGTATCTTCTTGCTGTAGACAACTCCAAACACATTTAGAGGTGAGATTAAGACCTTTTTTTCATAAAATTAATGTCATTTGAAATAATTTCTTGATAGATTTGCTAAGAGAGAAGAAATTTTAGAAACAATAAACCTATGGCAAATTAAAGATTAAATAGAACTTTTCACTTTTTTTTTCCAAAAAAAACTCCAAGTGTCTTTAAAAGAAAAATCACCATTATTAGAAAGGCACCAGATAATTTTATCATTATTCATGATAAAAATATTCAGAACTTTATGAACTAAGTTAATAGGGAGATTATTAATAAGATAATTTTTATTCCAATTGTCATTAATAATAGCTTTATTAACAGTATTAGAATTGAAATGACCATAAGTAAAATCAGCTAGTTTGCCATTAAGGAGTCAATTGTCAAACCAGAAAGAAATATGACCCTCTCCAATCCCCATTTAATAAAAGGTTCAGCTAAGTCTCTAGACCTAATGAGCCTATTAAAGATAGGAGAGCCCGTAGTAATATAAATATTAATAGGGTGGCTGCCCTTGAAATATTTTTCCTTTATAACAAATACCCATAAAGAATTTTGAGTTCTAAACCTCCACCAAAGCCTACAATCTTAGCTTTTTGGAGATCATCAAAGTTCCTAAAACCTAAACCCCCTTCCTCCTTGGGAAAACACATATTATTCCAAGAACGCCAAATAAAATTCTTTTTGTCATTAGTATACCAAAGAAATTTAGTTAAAATAATACCAAATTATTTAATAATACCTTTAGTGGCAGGGAATATTATGAAAAAGATATTGAAGAATGGAGCTAAGAACAGAATTAATAAGAATAATCTTAACTCCTTTAGAAAATAACTTACATTCCCACCCAGAAATCATGTTTCTAATTTTATTAATAACATTATTAAAAAGAAAATTTTTAATATTTTCTTTGTAAATAGGACAACCTAAATAGAAAATCGGAAGATAATCACGATTAAAACCATTGATATTGCTAATATTATCAATTAAAATCTTACCAGCTTTATTGGAACAAATAAAGGAACTTTTACTAACATTAATTTTTTGACCCGAGATGCTCTCATAATGATTAAGAAAGTTCTTAATTTTTTGAAGAGAATTTTCAGCACCATTACAAAAAATAATAAAATCATCAGCAAAGGCTAAGTGAGAAACACGAATAGGGGATTGAAAATGATAAAAAATAAAAGTACAATTATTGATAAAATTATTCAAACATCTAGAAATATATTCAGCCGCAATGATAAAGAGAGTAGGAGAGATAGGATCCCGCAGCTTGGTTGGTCACCGCCTTTGGACCGCCTTCTGCTCGGTGACCACCGGCTGGGCCGCCCCCCTTTGGGCCATTAGGGGCAGGTCGGGACGGTTTAATCGAGTACGGGTACAAATTGCCACCCCTAAGGAAATACAACAACAAATTAGAATTTATAAAAACAATGCTACATATTTTTTCACTTAGTTCATAAAAATTTTGGGTATAATATCTCCTAAATTATTGGATAAAATCAATACTCAAAAGTCCTAAATCTTTAGAGACTAATTGTAACAATTTATGGTGATATATTAAAAGAAATTAGTTATTTAACATAAGACATTCGTACAATAATAATAGCTATCGGTTATGATAAGAAGTTCATAAAATTATAAATCGAAATAGTGAAACTGTTCATCATCTCTTCTAACTATAAATTAACGAGTCAACTAGCATTTTAATTGGTTAGCTAGGATTGATCAATTAGTGTGTTGTATGTTGCGCTTATTCTTTTACGGGCTTTTTACATATTTAATTTTATGTAAGCTTACTTCTCAATTGGACTTGATCTTTTTTGTCAACGGAAAACTTATGTCATCGGTATCATTGTTTGAAATCTGTGTCAACATATGTGAAGAATAACATAATTTTATTTATATATAATGATTACTTATTTTTATAACAGGCCTTTTTAAAGTTTCCCTTATTTTAATGCTAAATCCTAAAGTAGAATACACAACTGATTACTATAATTTGCATGCATTAATTGTAAATTTGTAAAACTTTATATTTAATTAGCATTACAACTGTTATGAGTAACGTACATAAAAACCTATGAAAGGTCTATGTGTTCAAATAGGAAATTATCCGTAGACATACCAAAATTTTTTGAATCCTTGAGCATGTTAATAAAAAGTCATGAATAACATCATTATTTAAGTTTTACTATAATTATAACTAGATTATTATCAAAGGTGGAGTGTGACTTTCAATTTTTAAGATGGGAGTATTATTCTATCCACAATATCATTTTTTGAGATGTGAAAATTTTAAATTTAATAAACAATTAATATCGGAGATGATAGTTGATACATAAGATTTTCAAATATTTTTTGCAAAAATATTTTTTGGTAAAATACTTATTATAAAGTATTTTTGTCTTAAATTTATGACTCAAAAAATCACAATTACGAAGAATATATAAAATTAAGATACATAATAAGAATACCACCGTATAATTGTATGTTAAAATCAAAAATATTAATCTCCTATTATAATAGGGGAATGTAGTTAGACTCGTTGATGGTTGTGAGCACATTTTATACAACTAATTAATATAATAACTTAACCTTATTTCATATCCAATATACTTATATATATATATATATAGATAGATATATGATAATTTATCATAATTTAATTATCTTCTAAAATATTCCTAAATTGATGATGAAATAATAAGCCACATGCTGCACTAGACTTGCACATTTCTATATATATCAGACATTCGATATACTGTAAGGAAATTTTTCGGCTTTTCCTAAATGACATCATTAATTTTATTAACCATTCATTTTATAGCTTTTTTGATAGCCAGTCATTTAATAGTTGCTATATACTATATATAAATGTAGGTTTATATATATACAGCTATACTTAATTTCACTTGATATATATATTATCCGAAAATTAAATATACTAATTGACACCTTATACCTACCACAAATAATCAATCAATTGGCCTTGCTCTATCATTTTATCATTATCTTTCATTCATTTTGAGCGTAAAACGAACTTAAATTCAAAGTAAACTTTAAATACATAACTCCCCTGGCAGATTTCAAAGCCCTTTAATCAAAATTCAACCCCTCTAATTAATTAACATTCTCAATTTCAATATCCTTATTATAGTTTTATTATAAGTAATAACTATTTCACTAACACAAAGATTTTTAATTCTCAGGTCTCATTTGATTTGAATTAATTTTTTTCCAACACAAATTTTAATTATAAAAATTAATTTTATTTCACATTTAATATAAATACAAATATTAGAATTTAAAATATTTCACATTTTACACACTTTCTAATATTAAAATAAACATCTCTCTCATTAAACTTTAAAAATAAAATATATTTTTTCTCTTATCCAAGAAAAACTCGAACCAAATAATTTAAAGCCTTAATATTTATCTTGATATCGTCTTCTACTCTATCATGAGCCATCACCATCATTTATATTTATACTTTCTTTCTTCATCTCCAAAATATTCCTAATAATAAGTTTCTCTCTACGTATTTTTTCATGCGGTTAACTTACTATTGGCTTACCACCATGGTATTATAATATTCTATATTATAACTATTCTATTTAATACACAAAATATACTTTGTTACCTTTTTGCCTCTTTGAATTAATTTCAATTTCTTTGATAGCCTCATATTTCTTACAATCATTTCATTTCTAAGTAATTTTTAACAACTACAATAATGATAACTCAACTCAACCTAACGTCTCACTACCATTAATTATATTCTCCTTTCAAACTTATCTACAATTTATGACACTTTTCTATAAAACAAAAAGAACTTTTTTTACTTTCAAAATTAAAAACTCACAATACATGATTTTCTCTTTACAATTATCTAAAAATTGTTCAAATACCAAAAAAAAGAGGTGTGGTATCTTAATGAGATTAAGAAGCTCATGATCTCTTGATGTGTTGAGGGTATTCCAATATTAGTCGTCATAGTGATTCTTTTTAATTACTTGAAGGCAATTGTGCGTTATATATATTTGTCTAACGATCATTTTATTTTATAAATTTAGAAGTATCTAATAAATTATTATTAATTAGTACAATTGCACGTACCCCCTTCTTGTTTCATCAAGATCTTTTCTCAACGTAAAAAGACATTTTGTCTACCTTTATTTTATTTGTAGATTTAGTTGATCAAAATTTTCTTTGTTGAGGCATATTTGGCACCATCTCAAAAAAGATAAAAAAAGAGAAAATATTTTATATTACAGAATTGATGGAAAATAAATTTATTTTAATAATAAGAGTTGTGTATACGTGAAATAAAGTTAATTTCAAGATTAAAATTTATGTTGATCGTAAAATAAAGTTGTTAAAATTTATAATAAATTTAAAATATTAATAAAATATTATTTTTTGTTTTTGTTGAATGGTATCAAATTACTTAAATTTACAAGCATCTTTGATATGCATTCATTTAGATAAATAAATAAGAAATTAATCTACCAAAAAAAGTGCAAAATATAAAATTATTAACTAAAATACCAGAATTTATATATCCATGTCAATATTACATCATTAACCTACCACCTGTTGGGCTGCCTGATGCCGGCCTGACGGATCCTAGGCCGCACTCAGCCTCTGGGCCACACACTAGTCTTGGGCCTTTACCCAACCCGCCAACCCAACTCAATTCCAAAGAGCAGGTGTGCAAAATAAGGAAGCAAGGGTGGGCACAAAGCCCATGATTGAGAAGGGAGGGTTGGGCCCGACATGAGCCAAACAGATGTGCAACTAGTAGGGCCTAATAGGCCCATAAAAAGCTGGGCCGAAGCCTATAACTTGGGAGAACAGGGCTGGACTAGAAGGGAGAGGTTTAAAATGGGCCATGGGCCAATTTAGAAGAAGTAGGTGAAGAGGCCCATAAAGGGCTCAAGAGGATCCTGGCAAAGGCAGGCCAGCGGATGGGCCAGAAGGAGTGGGCCGAAACCCAAAATTAAGTGGGCAAAGCCAACAAAAGAAGAAACATAGGGCCAGAGGCCCAAGCTTGGTGGAGGTTGCAATGGGCCGAAGCCCACCCAGCATGTTATGAGTTAAAAAGTGGGCTGAGCCAAAGCTCAAGTCAAAGCTGATAGAGAAACAGGCCCAAAGTTAAGTGGGACTGGGCCTAGTTTAAGAAGTTCAGTTTAGAAAGGAGAGGCTTAAGAGGGCCTAAGCCAATGGGTAAGTTTGAAGACTGGGCTTTAAACCTAGAGAGGATAGAGGATTTGGTGGGTCAAAGCCCGCAGCTAGAAGAAGGAGAGATTTGAACTGGGCCAAAGCCCAGAGCTAGTGGGGAGAATTTTAGCTGGGCTGAAGAGTCCAAAAGCAGTTTAAATGGGCATGGAAGGACCCAAAAGAGGACAAATGGGCTGCTGAAACTGGGCTCATGTTGGGCTCATGTTGGCCCAACGCTCTCTTCTCAATCATGAGCTTTGTGCCCACCCTTGCTTTCTTTTTTTGCACACCTGCTCTTTGGGCCTTGGCCCATTATAATCCTTTAATCTAATGTTGGCCTTTGCCCCAGTTATTTATGTTTATTGCTATATCATGTGATGGGCTTTGGCCCCTATGTTTAATGCTTATCATGTAATGGGCCTTGGCCTCAAAATCCTATCATGTAATGGCTTTAGCCAAACTTGCCTGCCATTTTAGTGGGTTGGGGGCCCGATGAATAATAACTCCCCCTTAGTTATTATATAAAAAAAATAAAAATAAAAATAAAAATAAAAAAACCCTAAACCCTAAACCCAAAACTCCAAACCTCAAACCCTAAAACATAAACCCAAAACCCAAACCATTATTCGCTTTCCTTTCTCTCTCTAGAATTTGGTTTTGGAGAACTTCTCTCTCTAAACCCTCTAGGAGGTTCTCAGCCTAGGCTGAGTTGGCCTGCCAGCGGCTCTTGGTGGGCTGCTGGTGGCAGGAAAGGGAAACCTCAGGCTGTGGAGCTCTCAACTGGTGGCCTGGAGGCGCTCAACGGCGGTGGGCAGGAGTTCTGATGGCTTCTTCTGCATCTGGTTGCTGTCGGCAGGGAAGGAGATCAGAGTCGGTGGTGGCTCTGTGCTCTGTGTGTGCGTAGCCGTCGCTCCCTGCTTCAGATCCGGCTGGCTCTGGCGAAGCAGATCTGTTGAGCTCTTCTTTAGGCGGCAGTGGTGTTTCCCGTTCGTTGGTGGTTGCAGCCCTTTGTGAGTGCTCTGTCGGAACGCGCGGGTTTGACTTGTTTTGGCGACCTCTCGCAGGCGGCTCACGACCAACGTCCGGCATGGTCGGTGCTCGCATGCGGGCGGCTTCCTCAGCGTCCGGGATGGAGAGATTCAGTAGCTGCCCCCCATCTTTTCGTTCTTTGGGCTCCTCACAGCTGGTTTTCGGCAGTTCCGGCGCTGCCGGCCTTCTGTTGGCACCCCTCCTCTCAGCTGTTGAAGCCTCCGCCATAGGAGAAGATGATGCGCTGGAAGACTGTGCCATTCTGCATGGATTACGCATCCCCGACTGTAACATCCCGTGATCTCATTGTAGAGGTATTGTCCGCTTTGGCTTTAGGAAAACTGCGTGCTTGAGTGCTTCCCAGGAGGTCACCCATCCCAGTACTACTCCAGCCCAAGCACGCTTAACTACGGAGTTTTCCATCATTAGCCTCACGATTTTGCCCCAAAAGGCGCCTCTACTTTTTGAGATCATGTTATCTACTTATACAACTCAGGATCTCCCTCCCTTTCCGATGTGGGACGATTCATTCCTGCGCCCCTCTCACCACTCATTATTCGGCCTAGAAGCCTGCCAGGAGCCGCACTTTGCATCAGTGATTCCTTTCTCTTAGGACATCACCCGGCGTCACTCCCCGCCCTCTTCGGCCACGGGCGTCACACCGACAGTAGGTGAGGGATCACGGTCCAACGCACTCTCGTGGCCGACAGCGTCTATCTTGCTTCAGAAGCTGTGGGTCCCACCTCCTCCCCCTCCCACCCAGCCCGCCCTTTTTTGGGCGGGAACCCTCTGCCTTTGGACGAGTGGCCCCCATTACCCTCGCTGGCAGGCCCCACCGCCTCCAGCAACTGCACGCCGCCAGCTGGGCCGCCGACTGCTCCTAGGCCGCCACCTCCTTGGCCGCCCTTTGGTGGGCCGTCGTTGACTGGGC
The DNA here is from genome assembly GCA_002786265.1 of Apostasia shenzhenica. Lineage (NCBI taxonomy): Eukaryota > Viridiplantae > Streptophyta > Magnoliopsida > Asparagales > Orchidaceae > Apostasia > Apostasia shenzhenica. The sequence continues at coordinate 344,466 of KZ451917.1, forward strand.
TGTCTCTTTCTGGGCCATCCCATGATGGGCTTTTATCCCTCCTACCAGCCCAAGTTCATTCCTCTGTTTTGGGCTTGGACAAAAGCCCAATTGAAGTTTCAGCCCGCCTGCCAACACCTCACAGCAAGCCTGATGGCCCAAAACTCCCCAATTGCAGCATTGATTCTCCCAAATTCAACAACAACCACAAGTGGGGAGGTAAGTCCTTCGGCCAGGCTACTTCCATTTCTTTGAATTCAGTGCAGTTACATCTTGGGCATGAAAATTTTAAAGAAGTTCACTACATTGACGGTAAACCAACCTTTGATTTTATGAAATTTGAGCTCAACATAATGGCTAAGCCGTTTGAAAACACAGTGGTAGCTACATTAGGCCATCGATGTCAGAGATTCGAAACTTTTTTAGCTCCCTTAATTTTCTTGGGGCGGTCAGTGTAGGTTTATATGATTAAAAATACATCCTGATATACTTTACTGATGAAAGAGACCTCACTAGAGTTCATCTCTGGGGTTCTTACTTCGTGGGCAAGAACCCTCTTCGGATTTAGAAATGGGATGTCGGATTTCGTCTAGGTCATGAGTCATCTCTCACTCCAGTCTGGCTATCCTTTCTTGAGTTGCCTGTAGAATTTTTGGGTAGTCTGAAATCTCTTGCTTCTATTTTTGGAAACTCTATCCAAGTTAATAAATCCACCTTTAATTTTTCTAGACCATCTGTGACCCGTATCCTTGTGGATTTGGATGCTAGAAAGGCAGTTCCCAAATGAAATTTTCTTATTCGTTGATGGCAAAAACGCTTTCACTTAGAAAGTCTACATTGAAAATAAGCCCTATTACTGCGATCACTGCTTCAAACTCGGTCACTCAATTCAAAATTGTTACCTCAAAAATCCTAGTCTGAGGAAAACAATCTCCTTTTATCCCACCCCTCCATCTCTAAATGGGCTTGAGAAAACCCATTTAAATCCAACCTCTCCAATTTCTCCTCTTGGCCCATCACCAAATAACCAATGCCAAGCCCAAGCACCCAAAGCCCCTTCCTCCCCTAAAAGCCCTATACAGTCCATCTTCCCTCAAAGTCCACATCTGCCGAATACCACCCCTCTCACCATTCTCAGATTGGAAAAAAACACAGTCAGTGCAATTAAATCCTCCACAACACCCTTGTCAGTTGAGGCAGAAAATTCAAATGGGACTCCTTTAGTGCAACATTTGCTAGATTCTATTTGTGTTCAGTTGGTTGATGAGGCCATTAATAAGGCGGCTAATAACCTTTTTGATGAGATTGCTTCTAAAGTTATTCAGGAGAGGGAAGGTGATATTATCTGTGCTCACAATCAGGTGGTCGTTTCTTCTAGTGGGGAAGATATTCTCCCTCCCTCTGTGGTTTGTACACCGACTTCTCCCCCTTGGCACCTAGTGGAAGGTAGGAGGAAAAGTAAAAGGCTTTTGGATAAGGTAAACATTCTGTCTAAAAATGATACATGGGTGGTCAGGACAGCACAAAGTCAACCTTATTCGCCGCAGGATTCCTTTGAAAAGCAATTCCCTATCGATGAATCTCCAGAAATTATGAGAAGACATATAAAGGAAAAGCCAGATTTTGATTTTTTAAAGATTTCTGCGGTGCGAGATGGTGGTGTTTTGCAAACAAATCCCCAAATGAAAGAGAATTCCAGCAATTTGGGCCAGCTCTCCACCAATCCTGGGCTAGAAAATTTTCCTCCCAAAGAAACTCAGGTCAGTCAGGTCTTTCTGGGCCATTCAGCCTCTCAGGCTTTGGCCCAGCAAGAGGCGGATGCTCATTTGATTCAGGCCACAACCCAGAAAGAACTGGATCAGGCATTTCAGAATTTGGGACAACTCGACCTAATTCAGGACACTCATTCTCAGGCCCAGCAATTTCCGGCCCAGTGGGATCAAGATCAGGTTCTGGGTCATCCTGACCCAAATCAGGCCCAGCCATAGGCTTAGGCTAAAGCCCATATGGAACAGGTTCAGGCCCTTCAGGTTCTAGGCCAGCTTCCAAATCTGGCTCAGGGTGAGGCCCAACAGGCTTTGGGTCAGCCAGTTCCAGAACTGGCCCAGCAGGTTTTGGGCCAGTCAGCTCCAACCCAGCAGGCTTTGGGTTAGCATGATCCTGACCAGGCCCAGCAGTATTTGGGCCAAACTAATCCATTTCAGGACCAAGAGGGCTTGGGTCAGTCAGAATCTTCTCAGGCCCAACAGGTTTTGGGCCAATCTCAGATTCCAAGCCTTTTGGGTCTTAATGAAGAGGAAAAAGGTTGGGTCAAAGATGCACTTCAATCCTGAATGAGAGAAGCGGATGATATTGTGAGGTTGCTAAAGATCCAGCCTTTTTTTCGACTTATAACTATCTCGTCTCATTTCTCTAAAACTTTGAAGGCAAAAGCTAAAGAATTAAATTGGAGGACCCCTCCTATGGAAGGTATGAAGTTTCTTAAGACAATTGACTCCTCCAAGGGAGCAATATTTTTCGGTTATTTCCCGTGAGTGGATAAAGTTTGGGCTTTCACTCATGCCCATTGTTCCGACCACTCTATAGAAGGTTGTTTTTCTACTAATTATGAAGAAAATATCATGTCTATGATTTTTTATGGTTATATTATTCCCCAAGGAGAAGTCCTTGGTAATGAGAAAGTTGTTAAAAAAGTCTTTGAAGATCTCATGCAATGGGGGTTCTAGGGGTCCTCCAAACTATGGGCCTTTCTACCAATTTTAATTCCATCTGGAAGTGCATGTTAGGCTTTTTGGGCTTCAAATTCTGTTTTATTTCTTCTGCAGGCCGAAATATAGCTTACTGGGCCCATTTTGCTCTTCCGGATGGGCCAAATATGAGGGCATTCGCGGGACTAAGCCTTTTCTTATGCGGGCTGAATTTTCTGGGCCCGTTTCGGATGTGCTACCCTAGTAGCTTGGGCCAGTTTCAATGGGCATTATTAAGAAGATTGAGCCCGATTTCTGAATGGGCTTTCTTTTATTGCATGGTTGCTTGATATTAGTATTTCTCTTGTAATGGGCCAAATTCCTGGGCATTCACGGATGGGCCTAAAGGAGTGGGCCGGAACCCAAAATTAAGTGGGCAAAGCCCACAGGAGAAGAAACATAGGGCCAAAGGCCCAAGCTTTGTGGAGGTTGCAATGGGCCGAAGCCCACCCAGCATGTTATGAGTTAAAAAGTGGGCTGAGCCGAAGCTCAAGTCAAAGCTGATAGAGAAACGGGCCCAAAGTTAAGTGGGAGTGGGCCTAGTTTAAGAAGTTCAGTTTAGAAAGGAGAGGCTTAAGAGGGCCTAAGACAATGGGTAAGTTTGAAGGAGGAAAGAGGGGAAATAAGGTAAAGGCCCAACATCAAAAGGTGGGGATCCACAAGGAGATGCAGTAAGAGGAGGGGAAGGCCACAGAGAGAGTATCAATCTTAATTTTAATATTTTTTTTTGGAAATTAACTGCAAGCTCTAACTCTACTCTTGCTACAGATATAATAATCAGACCGCCAACTCAAAAGATCAACAAGGAAGAGAAAGGTAAAAAGGGTTAATCCCCGAGGAAGAAATTATCCCAATGTTAACAATAGTATATTCTTGCATTTTCAGGATAAAATTACAGTCATCCTCAAAGCAAAAATAGTGAAGGGAAGGACAACTCTTATGCTGGAAGGCCCAATACCCAAAAGAGAAGCCATTAAATATTTTGGTCAAAGGAAGGTGATATTATCTATGCTCACCATCAGGCGGCCGTTTCTTCTAGTGGGGAAGATATTCTCCCTCCCTCTGAGGTTTGTACACCGACTTCTCCTCCTTGGCACTTAGTGGAAGGTAGGAGGAAAAGTAAAAGGCTTTTGGATAAGGCAAAGACTTTGTCTAAAAATGATACAGGGGTTGTCACGACAGCACAAAGTAAACCTCATTCGCCGTTGGATTCCTTTGAAAGCAATTCACTATCGATGAATCTCCAGAAATTATGAGAAGACATATAGAGAAAAGCCAGATTTTGATTTTCTAAAGCTTTCTGCGGTGCGAGATGGTGGTGTTTTGCAAACAGATCGCCGAATGGAAGAGAATTCCAGCAATTTGGGCCAGCTCTCAACCAATCCTAGGCTGGAAAATTTCCCTCCCAAAGAAACTCAGGTCAGCCAGGTCTTTCTGGGCCATTCAGCCTCTCAGGCTTTGGACCAGCAAGAGGTGGAAGCTCATTTGATTCAGGCCATTACCCAGCAGGATCTGAATCAGGCATTTCAGAATTTGGGATAGCCCGACCTAATTCAGGACACTCTTTCTTAGGCTCAGCAATTTCCAACCCAGAGGGATCAAGATCAGGTTCTGGTTTATCCTGACCCAAATCAGGCCCAGCAAGAGGTTCAGCCTAAGGCCCATCTAGAACCGGTTTAGGCACTTCCGGTTCTGGGCCAGCTTCCAAATCTGGCTCAGGGTGATGCCCAGCAGGTTTTGGGCTAGTCAGCTCCAACCCAGCAGGCTTTGGGTCAGCATGATCCAGACCAGGCCCAGCAGTCTTTGGGCCAAACTAATCCATTTTAGGCCCAGGAGACCTTTGGTCAATCAGAATCTTCTCAGGCCCAACAGGTTTTGGGCCAATCTCAGATTCCAAGCCTTTTGGGTCTTGATGAAGAAGAAAAAGGTTGGGTTGAAGATGTACTCTAATCCTGAATAAGAGAAGCGGATGATATTGTGAGGTTGCTAAAGATTTGGCCTTCTTTTCGACTTATAACTATTCCGTCTTATTTCTCCAAAAATTTGAAGGCAAAAGCTAAAGAATTAAATTGGAGGACCCCTCCTATGGAAGGTATGAAGTTTCTTAAGATAATTGACTTCTCCAAGGGAGCAATATTTTTTGATTATTTCCCGTGTGTGGATAATGTTTGGGCTTTCACTCATGCCCATTGTTTTGACCACTCTATAGAAGGCTGTTTTTTCACTAACTATGAAGAAAATGTCATGTCTATGATTTTTGATGGTTACATTATTCCCCATGGAGAAGTCCTTGCTAATGGGGAAGTTATTAAAAAAGTCTTTGAAGATCTCATGCAATGGAGGTTCTAGGGGTCCTCAAAACTATGGGCCTTTCTACCAATTTTAATTCCATCTGGAAGTGCAGGTTGGGCTTTTTGGGCTTCAAATTCTGTTTTATTTCTTCTGCAGGCCGAAATATAGCTTACTGGGCCCATTTCGCTCTTCCGGATGGGCCAAATATGAGGGCATTCGCGGGACTAAGCCTTTTCTTATGCGGGCCGAATTTTCTGGGCCCGTTTCGGATGTGCTACCCTTAGTAGCTTGGGCCCGGTTTAATGGGCTTTATGCAGATTGAGCCCGATTTCTGAATGAGCTTTCTTTTGTTGCTTGGTTGCTAGATATTAGTATTTCTCTTGTAATGGGCCTTGCACCCTTTTTGTTATCATGTATTGGGGCTTTAACCCCTCTCCTTATCATGTATTGGCTTTCGCCAAAAATATTTGCCTACATGGGGGCTCGATGAATAATATTACCCCCCTTTTTTATTTTTAAAAAAAATCTTAAACTCTAAACTCTCAACCCTAAACCCTCCCGAGACGCTAGACCCCGAGACCCTAGACCCTAGACCCTAGACCATAGAACCCTTAACCCCAAAACTCCTTAACCCCAGAACCCTAAACCCCAGAACCCTAACACCTTAACCCTAAACCCCTAACCCCTAATCTTCTGGGCCCTTCCTTGGAGATTGGAATGCATTGGGCCGGGCCTCAGGCTCACCCGCGAACTCCTCCTCCCCAGCTTTGGGCTTTGGCCCATTTTAAATCCGCATGTGCTCCTGGATTGATCCATGTACCCCAGCCCGTGTTTACAATATGGGCTTTTGCTATTTTTTTTTAATTGTGTGTGTTGGGCTATCCTTCTTTGGTGGGCTTTAGCTTATCAAATTTAGATAGCCTTAGTACCTATCATAATGGCATTATGCCTAACTTGTTTGCCTTGTTGTTGGCGGGATGGGGGCCCGATGAATACTATCTCCCCTGTTTTAATATTAAAAAAAAAATCCTAAACACCTAACCCCTAACCCCTTTAACCCCTAACCCCTAAACCCCTAAATCCTAAACTCTAAATCCTAAACCCTAAACCCTAAAACCCTAAAACCCTAAAATCTTAAAACCCTAAACCCGAAACCCTAAAACCACCAAAGGGTGGCCCAGGAGGTGGCGGCCTAGGAGCGTCCGACAACCCAGCTGGCGGTGTGCAGTTGCTAGAGGCAGTGGGGCCTGCCAGCGAGGGGAATGGGGCCGCTCATTCAAAGGCAGAGGGTTCCCGCCCAAAAAAGGGCGGGTTGGGCGGGAGGGGGGAGGTGGGACCCACCGCCCTTGAATCACGGCAGGCGCTGTCGGCCACGAGAGCTCATTAAGCCGCAATCCCATGCCTGCTGTCGGGGATGCGTAATTTACATAGAATGGCGTAGTCTGCCAGCGCATCATCTTCTCCAGTGGCAGAGGCTTCAACAGCAAAGAGGAGGGGTGCCAGCAGAAGGCCGGCAGCGCCGGAATAGTCAAAAACTAGCGGCGAGGAGCCACACTGAGGAAGCCGCCCGGGCGCGAGCACTGGCCATGCTAGACGTTGGCCGTGTGCCACCTGCGAGAGGTTGCCAAAACGAGTCAAACCCACATGTTCCGAGAGAGCACTCACAAAGGGCCACAACCACCAACGAACGGGAAACAACACCACTGCTTGAAGAAGAGCTCAGCAGATCTGCTTCGTCAGAGCCCGCCGGATCTGGAGCAGGGAGCGACGGCTACGCACACACAGAGCACGCAGCCACCACCGACACTGATATCCTTCCCCGTCGATAGCAACCAGACACAGAAGAAGCCGTCAGAACTCCTGCCCACCGCCGTTGAGCACCTCCAGGCTGCCAGTTGAGAGCTCCACAGCCTGAGGTTGCCCTTTCCCGCCGGCAGGCCAACTCAGCTTAGGCTGAGAGCCTCCTAGAGGGTTTAGAGAGAGAAGCTCTCCAAAACAAAATTCTAGAGAGAGAAAGGAAAGCGAAGAATGGTTTGGGTTTTGGGTTTAGGGTTTAGGGTTTAGGATTTGGTGTTTGGGGTTTAGAGTTTGGGGTTTGGGGTTTAGGGTTTGGGATTTAGGGTTTTTTTAAATTATAATTAAAGGGGAGATATTATTCATCGGGCCCCCAACCTGCCATAAAGGCAAACAAGTTTGGCCAAAGCCAATACATGAAAGAATTTAGGACTAAAGCCCAATACATGATATGTAATAACCACAAGGCCCAAGGCCCATTACAAGCTAAGAAAACATCAACTATATGGGCCCAATGTTCTAAAGCTAATATTGAAATAGGGTCAAAACCCAAGTGCGGATAGGCCAAAACTTGAGACTTTAAAACAGTAATGAAAAGGCCCAAGGCACAATATAAAAAGCGTAGATAGAAATGAGGCAAAGGGCCTACAAAAAAGGCCCAATCAGAAACAGGATGCCCAGCCCAGCCAGGCCTATTAAATGAAGAAATTTTAAATCCATGCAGCTTGAAATAAGACCCAGCCCACTATGCAGTATTCTTTGGGCCTAAGTAAACGGGCCAGAAAATGAAGCCCATAATCCAGAGCTATAAACCTTTAGAAATTGGCCTTCGGACTATAGGCTATGTGCTACGAGCTTGGGCAATTGAGCTACAGGTTTTAAGCATTGGGTTTTGAGCTTCAGGTTTTGGTCATCGGGCTTAGGGTATGAGCTTGTAGTTTTGGTCTTCGAACTTTCGATTTCGGCCTTCAAGCTTTTGGATTCAACCTTCGGGCTTTAAGCCTCAGGGTTCGGGATTCGAGCTTTATGTTTGTGCCTTTAGGCTTGAGGCTTCGAGCTTTGCGCTTCGAGCATCGGGCTTATGCTTTCATAATTTGAGCTTCAAGCTTCTGGCTATGGGCTTAGACCTTTAAGAACATTGCTTGGGGATTCATACTTGGTCCTATAGACTTTGTGATTCAGGCTTCGGGTTTTGGGCTTCGCGGTCTTCGAGCTTCAGGCTTCAAGCTTCGAGAAGGCGCAATTGAATGTTGAACTTCGAGCTTTGGGATTAAGTCTTCAGGCTTCAGGCCTAGGGATTGAAGCTTGTGCCAACAGGCTTCAGTCTTCTAGCTTGGGCATTCAATCTTTGAAATTCGAGCTTCGACCTTGGGCCTTTAGGCTTCGGATTTAGGCTTGTGTCTTCAGGCTTCGTGCTTCGGCCTTGGCCTTTGCGCAATGGGCTTAAGACTTCAGGCTTAAGCCTATGAGGTTTGGGCTTTGGGTTTTGGGCTTTGGGCTTGAGGCTTTAGGCTTGGGCCTTTGGGCTTCGAGCTTCTAGCTTAGGCATAGGACTATGAGCTTTGAGTTTCACGCTTAGGCCTTCAAGTTTCAAGCATGGGGCATGGATCTTCAAGCTTGAAGCCTTAAGCCCATTGCCCGAAGGCTGAAGCACGATGCTTGAAGCCCAAAGCCTGAAAGAATAAGCCTAAATCCAAAAGCATAAAGTCCCAAGATCGAAGCTCAAATTTCAAGGCCTGAATGCTCAAGCTAGATGACTTAATCCCAAAGCTTGAAGTCCTACATTCGAATGCGCTTTCCCGAAGCGTGAAGCCCGAAGCTTGAATCCCGATTCATGAAGCCTATATGCTGTAGCGCTTGGTCAGATACATCGACACCACAGATATACTTTACGGTCTCGGACCTAAATTATATCAATTCTAGTCTTGTATATAGTTATTTTCATTTCAGCATATTTTATTTGAGTTATTGTTAAGTCAAATAATATATTTTTATATCAATGAGAATGCCCACTTTGGTGTCTTGTAATTATTTTGAGTCTTATTTGATTAACTTGGTTTAATTGGATTCAATTGAATTATTTATATTCAATTTGGGTCAAATTAAACTTAAATTAATAAGATTAGGTTGGATTTGATTCAATTGAACCCAGGTATACTGAGTTAAGGTTCAATTGAGATCAAATTAGCATTAGTATGAGTCTTGATTGGGTAAGTTTGGGTCAATTTTAATCAATTGAATTGAGTTAGATTCAATTCGAATTGAGTTAGATTCAAATTAAACATCTTTCACCTATTTGTGAAGGGGCAGAGAACGAAGGACTTACTAATAATTTCACCAATTAATTCCTACCCTAATTCTTGATGGGATCGGGCTCCCTCTGTTAGCCTGCGGCGCTGCGTGTCCTAGCCAGATCTTGCCATCTTGCCACGCCGCGCCAACCACCCGGTTCCTCCGCGCACGTCGCCGCCCTCTCCAAGGCACTCACGCACATCGCCCCCGGCAACTGTGATCTTCCTCCACCGATTCTACACATACGGTTGGTTTCCCCTAACTCTCCCTCTCCTGTAAAGCTGCTGACGGTGAACTACGAAGGGGGGCGTTTTGATTTTTTGTGAGCGATTATACCTTCAGAGCAGAGGTTGAGGAGATCCGGACAGGTGGTCATAGATTTTGTCACCGGCACGGTAGCAGGCAGCTGTGTTCGACATTTTCTCCACTGATCGGAGCCAAGCAGGTGGCTGCGGCTTAGTTTCGGGGACGATTCAGAGATTGGACAGTTGCTCACGGATTTTGTCATCGGCACAGCAGCAGACGACTGCGTACGACATTTTCTCTATTGATTGGAGCCGAGCAGGTGGCTGCGGCTTCCATTCAAGGTGATACAGCTTCGTCAAAACTACGGCAAGGGGCTAAGACTCCGAGATCAGGGGCTAGAGGTTTATTGGTTTGATTATAGTGCTTAATCTTCCTGAGCCTAGTTGTGTTTTGTCCTTGATTCCATTTTCATGGTGATATTAAGCAACATTTTTGGATCAGTTAATTTCCTTAATTCCTATTTAATGCCATGTTCTAAGATTGAAGTAATTTTCTGGTTTGCTTTGGTCTTATGCCATTATCTCCACATTAAGCCATATTTGTAATTGAAATTGATGTGCTCTTTGCCAATTCGCTGAATGTGAAATAGCTGAGCTTAAAATTATGTTGCAATTCCTGTCCTGAATTGAATTCATATGCCTCGTGCTTGATGAAGATTTATATGTTAAATGAGTCAATTAATTATCACGTATAAAGTACTTCAAGATAATATGCATGCGTGTCAAATCATTTTTGAAGTTCGATAATTTAATTATTTTATTTGTAATAATTTCTGAATTTGCTCGGATTGAAACAAAATCGTAACAGCTATTTCATGACATTTAAATGAATATGCAAATAATTATATTTATTATAATTTGGGAAAGTTTAGTTTAATCTCCTTTTCATTTGCATTTAGTAATTTAAATATATATATACGAAAAACTTAGGCGCCAACTTAGTGTTGGTAGCCTTAGGATTCAACTTAAATTGATCCCCATGCTACATCAGTTTGGTATCAGATCTTAGGTTCATTGTAGGTTGGTGCTTAGGTTTATATTTAGTTGTATGTTTATTTTAGTTTGCATATTAGTCTATTATGTCAACCCGTAGTGGCCTACGTTTTCAGCTTGAAAGCCTGAGCAATAAGCCTAAGGCCTAAAGTCGAATGCACAAGCCCGAAGCTTGAAGCCCGAAGGCCAAAAGCTCAATGTCAAAATGTCAAAGACCCACGACCGAGTTGGGATGCTTGAAGGCTGACGCACAAACCCAAGGCTTAAGACCCGAATCCCGAAGCCCAATCCAAAATCCCGAAGGCCCAAGCACAATTCTCAAACTTGAAAGCTTAAATCCTAAAGCCCAAAACTCGAACCACAAGGCCTAAAGGCCCAAACCTCAAGTCCGAAATCGGTAGGCTAAAGATTGAAAATTGATGCCCAAACCACTAAAGACCAAGCCTAAATGCTAAAGCCTGACGACCTAGGCCGAAGGCCAAAGCCTGATGGACAAATGCTCATGCCCGAAGCCTGATGCACGAAGCCTAAAGCCCAAAGGCCCTTGTTAGAAGCTTGAAGGTTGAAGTCTAAAGTGCGAAGGCAAAAGACCCAATGCCGAAACCTAAAGCTTGAAGGTCTATGCAAGACTAAAGCCAGAAAACACAAGCCCAAAAACAGAAGGCCAAACCTTGAATCCCGAAGACCGAAGGTCTAACCTTGACTCCCAAAGACCAAAGTTCGAAGGCCGAGGCCCGAAACCTGAACCACAAATACCGAAAGACTAAGCCCGAAGGCCAAAGCTCAAATTCTGAAGCTTCATGCTCAAATCTTGAATCCTGTAAATACAAAATATAGAGAAAGGAAAAGCTTCCTTTCTCTCTCTAAGTGCGGATGACACGCGAAAAAGGGCTAGTGGAGGCGGTTCCTGAGGCTAAGCTTATCTGATTGGAACAATTGCATTTTGATCCCCTTAGTTCACTTTTCTCATAAATAGGTCCAAAATAATTATTTTTACGTCCAAACTCATTCTTTTAAATCCAAATCACATTTATTTTTTCTTCGACCCATCCATTTTGGGATATTACATTCTCCCCAGCTTTAAAAATTTTGTCCTCCAAATTTGCAACCACTGATTTTCATGACAGAATCTTCATTTATTCATGTTCATCCTTTGTCAAGGGATAGCTCAAAGGCAGATAGAAAAACTAATAATAAACAAAAATACATCACATGTTCTATCACATACAACTATAAAATAATTGCTGATGTCACATTTGCATGCAATAATGATCATACGCTACAAATTCTTTTTATTCTTTATACTTTTATCTTTTGGGCCCCGATTTCTTGGTCTATGTCACAACTGCCTCTTTTTATTATCACATTTACATAGGATCTTTGGCAACTCCTAAAACATCTAGAGGAGTACCACATAACATACAACCATCGGTTGTTACACATTGGCAACCATTCCCAATATTTTGGCAGGTTATAAAAGTACATCACATGGCATTGGCATGGCTCAAGCATAGACAGGGACATAAAAACGTCAAGAAACCCTCTTTAGAATATTGTCGATCTTTAAAACATCTTTATAATCACACTTAGTTGTTCCAAGTCCACAGATCATAATCTGTCTTTAAACTTAGTAAATAACTCAAATATACTTTAAAAAAAATACACATCATCATGCTTTTGACATTCTTGTATATATATATATATATATATATATATATATATATATATATATCAGCATAGAAATCAATATTCTATTTCATGATTAATTACTCATGTAGTTTAATCAGAAATCATGCATACAACAAAATATTCTAAGCATTAATCAAAATATTGACTAACAAAATAACATTATCTGTATCATAGATTACCAAAAATATCACATCTTACATCTTAATTATTACTCTACCACTTCTCAGACATTCCCTTGCGTTACTTACAAGCAGATTTGATGCTACAATTTCAGAATCTTCTACTAATTTATCAAACTCTATATATTATTGTACTTTTAATACATCCTGCATTGATGCAGGTAACCCTTCAATATACATCCGACATTTCTCATGTTCTGTTAGCACTTCTTTCCCTTCTTAGCGAATTCTTTCTTCGAATTTCTTTTTATATCTCTCCATCAACATCAAATCTGTATCTATCATATTGAGATTTCTTTTGTTCCTACTGTATTAATCACATAAATTATCAGCAAAATATTTATATTCAATCTCCACAATATATTTTATCACTTTCAACTTCCAAACAAATTTTTATTTTACTCAATACTCAACTAGTTCAGATTCTATACACAGTGATTTGTGAGTGTAACCCACTACATCTACTCACATCTCCGTATAGGTTCGCAACAGCTTTGATACCATCTGTGACATTCTGACTGCGGGTACCTGACCACACATTGCCCAAGGCTGAGGTACTAGCAACCGAGGCGTCGGAACTAGAACACAACCAACAACAAAAACCTCCACATATCCTTGCATCAACCACTTTCTTGCAGCAACCTGCGGTACCTCACATCATGTCCTGTGACCTTTTTTATGCAGTACCTGCCATAAAAAATGATAAGAGTTTGTTAATAAAAATCTAGTAGGTAAAACAGTATCCAACATAAGATGAATACAAATATCAATATCGCATGAACAAAAATTAAACATAAAACACACTATGCAACATACCTACATTCAAAGTATCATCATAATCCCCACATCAGTATTCTCATAAAAATACATAAACTCATACATTACTCTGTTTAGTGATGTGGATCTATTATTTTCATATTTTATCACCTAGAAGCCTTGCCAGGAGTTGCACATTACATCGGTAATTCCACATCAAGACATCACCCAGCGTACACTCCCCGTCCTCATTGCAATAACACATAGGAAACTTTCTGCCCTCATCGGTTCTAGAGTATACAAAAATTCATCAACACCACATTATCTCACAGACTAACAAATTACACGCATTTTCTTGTGTAAATAAGAAAATACACGACATCATAACTTAATTTCATAAACATAATAAGCCAACATCAACTTAGGGAAAGAATTACCTACCGATTAATCGATAAACAATGCATTGCTTGCATAGTAAGCTTCATCTTCGCGAATCTAACCTTTCAATTTTCCGACATATCGTACCATTCATAATAATGGTCCATATCTGCTTTCCAATCTAAGTAAGCCTTTGGGTCCAGACGACCGTCAAAGGTAGGGGGCTCTACCTTCACGCCATGCTAGTTATTTTCTTCTGGCTCACGTGACTCTCGTATTTGATAACCCATAGGGTTATGCTCAGTTCTCCTAGATCCATAAATTTGCCTAGGTTGTTCGATTTCACTCTCTTTATTATTTTGGCCTTCAAGTCAGTCTATCCTACCGTTCATACGATCTAATCTAGTGATAATTTCAGTTAATTGTCTTTGAAGCTCGAGATCCATACTACTAGTTGGTTTAGGGTCAAAAATGGAATACTCAGAACAAGAACAAGTGCGCATGCAATAAAAATAAATATGATCTAATTCATGCAGATGTGAATATGCCCTAACCTGACCTAATGCTCTGATACCAAATTTGATGTGGGACAGATGAATGATGATACAGTTTAGAGATTAGCAATATTACAAAGCAGATTATTCACAAAATAATGCTAAATATCAGAGAATAATTTTGTAATAACTGAGAAATTAATTAAACCTGCAAAAACTGATTCCTTTTAAAATTTTAAATAAATTGGATCGAAGGTAATTGAAAAATTACCAATTCAGATTAGGGCGCAATCTGGTTTTCAATAAATCAGAAACAAAGAATAAGATTAAGAGTCTCACAATATTTAACCAACAGTAATTGAAAATCACTCAATAATGAAAGGTCGCACAGGCGAGAAAAGTTCGAGCAAATCACAAGCGAGTAGAAAAATCCAGATTATTCGATTTTACCAGATTAAAGGTTTTGTTGAAATTCATACCTGAACTAGAAAACTCAGGGACCAAAATGTAATTTTTCCAAAATAGGACTAGGTCGCGCTCGGGCATGAGAAATAGGCACGCGGGCTTTGGCACACTGTCGCGAGCAAGAAAGGCGCACGGGCGAAGCTAGCACAAGCGAAGCAGGCCCGCTGCGCAAGCGATGCTGGCGTGCGAGCGCTTGCGAGGTGGACATGCAGGCTTGCTAAAGCACGCGAGACGTCGGCAGGCGTGCTGGCAGGTGTGCTGGTTGGCGCAGGCTGATGAGCGCATGGGCGGCGCCAATGTGCACAAATTTAGCTGGCTCAGGCGTGCGCGCGAGTGGCCGAGCACGCGCGTGCCGGCGAGCGCAGGGGCACGCATGTTGGAGGATGCGCCCGTGCTGACAGGTCGGTGCGGCAGTGATTCGATGCTGCGGCAGGTCATCATGGCAGCGTTACAGCAAACTGGCGCGCTTGGCAGCGTCGAGAGCTGTGTTTTCAGATCGATGTAGTCGGCGCGAGCGTGTCGACGTAGTCAGCACGGGTGCGTCATCGGTGATGTGGAAACCTGACGATGTTATCACGTTGAATCGGAGTCAGCTAAATAGATCCAAGAATGCAAACGAGCAAGAGGGGTGGACAAGGATGAGGTGCGGTGAATGCTGAGAGATGTAAGATGAATGGAATCAAACCCAGAGGGAAGGAGCTGGAGCAAGTGGAGTTTAGGGATTCTCACTCAAGGTCTAAGCCCTTCCCTATCTAGGACTTCGATTCATTCTAGAATCAAATAATTCCAAGGGAAACACAAATCAAATTTCATTCAACATTAAAGAAATAAGAGTAATAAGGAGGCTTTTATATAGGCCTCCACACAGATTAACTTAATAAAAAAAAATACATAATATAATAAATTCCTCACACAAATGAGAAAATACTAAATAACATGCCTAAAATAATGATCACTGAAATAGAAACAACTAATACAAAATAAATGCGAGAAATAAAATGATCCCAAAATGGAATCTCCAATCAATCAGGATGAATAAGAGATTTCCAATCCATCGAGTCAGCTATCCGTAGCATCCATCTTTCCCAATCTGTCCTAATAGTTAATCAATCCAAATCGAAGCAGCATGGCTAGATCTCAGCTCTCGATGGTAAAATATGCCAGGAATGAATCGACGGTCGATCGTGGTGTCCCCACCATCATGCTAAGGGTTGCCACTTCAGGCTTCATGATTCCAGCTTTGGCCTCCAAACTTCAGACTTTTGGCTCAGGCATTCGGGCTTCATGCTTTTGGCACTAAACTCGAACCTTCATGCTACGAGTTTGGGACTTTGGGTCTCGAGTTTGGGACTTTGGGCATTCAAGTTTTGTACTTTGGGCATTCGAATTTTGGTCTTCGTGTTTTGGGCTTCGAGCTTTGGACTTTTGGGCTTTGAGCTTTCTGGCTTTGATATCCGGGCTTCAGTATTTTGGCATTGTCTTTCTGATATCATGATTCAAGATACAAGCTTGGGCCTTCGTGATCCTTCAAGCTTTAATCTTTGGCTTTTTGAGGCTTTGGATTTTGTTCGGGGTTAAGGATTTAGTCTTAGGCTCTCAGGATCTAAGCCTTAGGCTTCGGCTTTGAGGCATTAGGCTTCAATCTTTAGGATTGGGCCTGCATGCTTCAACCTTTGGCTTCCGAGCTGTAGGATTTAGGCTTCAGGCAGTAGCCTTTGGCTTCGATCTTCATGGTTAAGAATTTCAGCTTGGGCCCTCGGGCTTCGAGCTTTGGGCTTTTGTCTCTTGGCCCTTCAAGATTTGGGCTTAGGCTTTTGGGCTTTTAGCGTGGGACGTTGAGCTTCAGGCTTCAAGGGATACAGGCTTCAATATTCGGGCTTCGGGTTTCAGTCTTTGAGCTTTAGCATTCTGGCTTTGGTTTTCTGATTTCGTGGTTCAAGCTCCAAGCACGGGCCCTCGTGATCTGTAGTTCAAGTTTCGAGCCTCAATCTTTGGTCTTTTGATTTTTGTCTACGGGGTTCAAGCTTCAATATTATAGTTTGGAATTTTGGTCTTTTGAGCTTTGAGCTAGGGCCTGAAGCTTTGGGCTTTAGGCATAGGCTTGAGCCTCTAGGCTTTCAGGCTTTGGGTTTTCGACTTTAGGCTAGTGCCGATAGGCTTTGATCTTTGGAGCTCAGGATTCAGGCTTGGGCTCTTGGGCTTCAAGGCTTAGGCTTAAGCTTTGAGGCATAAGGCTACAAGCTCTAGGCTTGGGCCTATAGGCTTCAGGCTTTAGCTTCCAGGCTTTTTGCTTGGGGTTTCAAGCTTGGGCCTTTAGGGTTGTGGTTTTGGGCTTCAAACATAGGCCTTCAGGCTTCCAACTTTTGCCTTCAACCTTGGGCCTACGGGCTTTGGCCTTCATGCTTAAGGTTGGGACTTCAGACTTCGTGATTCAAGCTTGGGCCTCCAGACTAAGGACTTTGGGCTTGGCGTTCGGGCTTCGTGTTTCGGGATTTAGGTTTCAAGCTATGAGCTTTTGTCTTTGAGATTCAGGCTTCTTGCTTTAGCTTTCTGGCTTCGAGTTTTAGGCTTTAGGCTAACACTTCGGGCTTCAATCTTCGGGATTAGGGATTTGAGCTTGGGCCCTCGGTGCTTGAGCCTTCGTATATCAGCTATAGGGCTTTAGGATTCCGATTTAGGCCTTTGTGCTTCTGGCTTCAGGCTTCGGGGACACACCTGCAAGTTCTGAGCTTCAGAAATTGGCCTTCGAACTTTAGGCTATGAGCTTCAAGCTTGGGCCATTGAGCTACAAGCTTTAACCTATGGGTTTTGAGCTTCAAGTTTTGGTCATCGGGCTTAGGGTATGAGTTTTGACTTTGGCCTTCGAGCTTTTGGTTTTGGCCTTCGAGCTTTTGGTTTCGGCCTTCGAGCTTTAACCTTTAGGGTTTGGGCTTCAGGCTTCAAATTTGTTCCTTTAGGCACCCAATTGGCTAAGGCTTAAGCCCGAAGCTTGAAGGCCCATACTCGAAGATCAAAGTCCAATGCTAAAAGCATACAGGACAAAGCCCGATGCCCAAAGTATTAGGCTCGAAGTCCAAAGGGCTCGATGCCCAAAACACGATACCTGAATGCTCAAAGTCCCAAGCTGGAAGTCCAAAAGACCAATGCCCGGAGCCTAAAGCTCAAATTCCCTAGCCCAGATATCAACGATCGAAGGCCCAAGCCCGCAACTAGAAGGCCCAAGCTTGATGCCTAATTCCTAATGCCTGAAGACCGAAATTGCAATACCAAAGCTTGATGGTCCATGCCAAAAGCCTAGAACCCAAAGCCCAAATTTCGATGGCCAACGCCTAAACACTCGAAGCCTAAAGCTCGAAGTCCCAAGCCTAAATCCCGATGACCGAAGGCACAAGCCTACAACCTGAAGGCCCAAGCCCGCAACCTAAAGGCCCAAGCTTGATGCCTAAATCCTAATGCCCGAAGACCGAAATTGCAATACCAAAGCTCAAAGGTCCATGCCCAAAGCCTAGAACTCGAAGCCCAAAGTTCAAAGGCCAAACTTGACGTTCCAAGCTCTAAGCCTAAATATCGATGGCCCAGGCCTAAAGCTTAATGCCCAAAGCCCAAAGCTCAAATGTCCAAGCCTAAAGCGTATAGCCTAAAGTGAAAACGCCCATGCCTGAAGCTCGAATCCTAATAGCCTAAGCCTGGAGCTTGAACCCACTATGTGCAAACTTGAAAATCGATGCCCAAAGACCGTATCTTGAAAAGCCTGAATCTCGAAGGCCAAAGGCCCATAGCCGAAGCTATATGCCAAAATTCTTAAACCTGAAGCCAAAAGTCTGATGGCCCAAGCCACAAAACCTAAACTTGAAACTTGAAACTCAAAGCCCAAAGGCGCAAGCTTGAAAGTCCAAGCCTAATGCCCGAGATCAGAAGGCCCAGGCCCAAAGCCCAAGCCCATAGCCCAACGCCCAACGCCCAAAGCCCAGGACCAAAGCCCAAAGACCTAAGAAAGCTTGAAGGTCTGAGCTCCAAGCTAGAAGGCCTAAACTCGAAGGCTATCGACCAAAGCTCGAATGGACATGCCCGAAGCCCGAGGCCCAAAAGCTCAACACCAAAAGGTCAAACACCTAAGACAAAGCACGAAAGCTTGAATGTCGAAGCTCAACCCAAAGTCTAAAGCCTGAATCAAAGACCAATCCCACATCCCAAAGACCCAACCACAATTCCCGAAGCCTAAAGCTTAAATCCCAAAGCTTGAATGCCCAAGCTCAAAGTCCGAAGCTTGAAGCCTGAACATCGATGGCCCAAACCCAAAACTCATTACCCTAAGCCCAAAGCCTAAAGCCCGAATCCAGAATCTTATAGCCAAAACCACAAAGTTTGAAGGCCAAAGTCCAAAGGCCTAATGCCGAAGTGTAAAGCCAAAAGGTCTAAGCCAAAAGCCATAGCCAAAGCCAGAAGACTGAAGCCTGAAGCACAAAGTTCGATGCCCTAAAGCACGAAGTTCGAAGGCCGAAGCCCGAATCCTGAACCCCAAATACAAAAAGTTTAAGCCCAAAGCCCGAAGCTCTAATCCCAAAGATTCAAACTCAAAGTCTAAAGGCCCAAGTCCAAAATACAAAGCATGAAGCCTAAAGCCCAATTGCCCAAGCCTTAAGCTTGAAGCCTAAAGCGCAAAATCCCATGCCTGAAGCTCGAATCCCGATGGCCGATGCTTGAACTCTATTTGCGCAAGCATGAAGACCGAAGCCTAAAGATTGTTACTCAAGGCCTAAAGCTGGAAGGTTGAAGCCCGTTGGCCGAAGCTAGAAGTCCAAATTCTTAAGCCTAAAGCCAAAAAACTGAAGTCTCATGCCCGAAGCCGCTACAAAAACTCAAAGCCTGAAGCTCGAACCTCCTAAATGCTAAAGCGTGATGGCCTAAACCCAAAGGCCAAAGTCCGATGAAAATATATAATGCAAAATTTGTCAAAATATCAAATAAAATGTTCTAATTTAAAACATGCTCTGATACTAAGTTTATGCGAGATGAAAAAAATATAAATGAAATTTTATATTTATACTCAACATAATTAATTAGCAAGTTATTATTAATTAAACATAAAATATTTTTTAATAGATTATATGATAAATAAGATTCATAAATTTCTAAAAATTAAAATATTTTAAAGTTAAAATTAAACTAGATTTTTGATAATTAAGAATTAATCAAATTAGATTAGGACGTCAAGTTTAAATTCAACAGATCAGATTTGAGGTTCAGAAATTTAGGACAAATGCCTTGCAATTAAATCCAACAGTAAATCTTCACACAAGTAAATTGTATGGTTACACAATAAGAGCTAAACTAAATATTCGAGTGGAGAAAATTATTTTATTAATAACGAATAACGAGTGAGAATTAATTCGATAAAAATATACCTTTTAATTTATTTATCTACTAAGATAGCAACTCACGAGGGGCGCACGCATGGGATGAGCTTGCAGGAAGCATGAAGCCCGATGCCCAAAGCTCGAAGGCCCACACCGGAAGTCTGACGCTTGTAGTCCCCATGAAGACAAGTAAGCTTTAGATTAAGTATCGCACTAGGCATATTTAGAAGGGTGGCGTAGAAGTAAGTTTGCCTCCAAGTGATGCTTGACAATTTAAATAGTATTTTCAAAACCCAAAAGTTAATATATAATATTTTTAAGTCATTCACAGTACTGCTATATTCGTACTCATATAAGTTTTTTTTGTGTGATAGTCCACATATAAGTTACTTTGAGTATATACTCATGTAAAATTTCAAACCAAATTTTAAAGTTTGTATATTAAAATGTTTGGTTTGAACGAACAATTTGATTAGCTCATTTTTAAAGTTACAAGGTACTTATATTTGTTCCTTGCAAAGAGAAAATAGATGGTCAGATGCTTATAAAATGGATCGTTCGATCCTCATCTACAAAACTCAATATTCAATTTAAATTGAATAACTGGTCTAATCACTTGGAATGCATGGCCCATTCGAGTAACATTATTTAAATTACTAGTCGATTCGATTTCTTATTTTCAAAGCTCTTTCCTACTTTATCTCTAATGGTCACATGAATTTTGTAAGGGTTTAAAAGCATATAAATCTATCATTGAACTTGGTGAAAAAAGGTATTTTCATTTTCACGTTTGAAAATTAAGATTGAGAAGTCCTAAAGCTTTCAAGGTAATCATTCTCTTAAGAAGCTTCAACTGGATAATCTTTTAGACAAAAGGAGGTTTTTGGAGCTAAATTTGTTCTTTCATACTCATGGACTCCTGAACTGTAATAGAACTTAACAAGAAAATTTCTTCTTATACCTTTTTCTTTCTTTAACTAAGGTCTTGGGAGGCATCGATGGGTGCTTTTATCCTAGAAGTTCTAGGAGCTTTGTTTGTGAATTGTGAGTGGCCTCACTTGTATAAAGTGACATCTAGTATATTAGTGTCATTGGGAGTCTCTCTAACGGAGTTTTCCATAAAGAATTCATCATTGGTGATTGGGAAGTTAAGCATAGGAGTGGAGTCTGTTTGTTAGTTGAACCAACTAATATCACCAGTATCATTCTTTTCTCTATGTTTTCTTCATAATATTTGCATATTCAATTTTGATTTTTTGATAAATGCACCCCTTTTGGGTGTGTCCAGGGAATTGGTGCTAGATCTCTTGATTAAGTAGTAACTTAAAATGATTCATGACATAACTAATTTTACTCGATTCTAAGTTATCTAATGGATAATCTACCATAAATCAACATTTATTCGACAATACTTCTTTTGTGTTTCAGAAAATAAGAAACATTTAGGTTTTAACTTTCGAAGACCGATGCTACAAGGCCTGAAGGCCTAAGCTCAATGCCCAAAGCTCAAAGCTCAAAGCCTAAAGCCCAAAACCTGATGTCGGAAAGCCCAAGCCTAAAAACTAAAGCTCAACGGACGAAGGCCTAAGCTTGAATCACGAAGCCAGATGTTCGAAGGCCGAAGCCTAAAGCTCAAATCCTGATAGCCTAAGCATGAAACTTGAACTAGCTTGAAGACCAAAACCTGAAGACCGTAGCCCGAAGCCTGAAGCTCGAAGGCTGAAGGCGAATGACCGAAGCTAGAAGCCCAAATTCCTAAGCCTAAAGCTAAAAGCCCGAAATCACAAGCCCGCCACAAGGCCTAAATATGAAGCTCGAATCCCAAAGGCCCAAGCTTGAAGACTGAAGCATAATGATTGAACGCATAAGCTTGAATTCCAAAGCTCGAAGCCTGAATGCTAAATACCGAAAGACTAAGCCCGAAGCCCCAAGCTCAAATCCCTAAGCTTCAAACTCAAAGGCGAGAGGCCCAAGCCTAAAATAAAAGGCATGTGCTTTTGCGCTCTGGGCTTCAATCTTCAAGACCAATTGATATGAACTTTGGGAGAACCACACCCCAAAAGCTAGCTCATAGGAGTGGAGAGCCCAAAATTCATATAAACCCCACATTAGAATCCCATACTTCCAATGTGGGACTCAAGTCCCATACCTTGCAATTGGATCGTAACAATCCACCACGCTCCGCAGTCCCGGCGCCCACGCCGGCTGGCTTTGCGCTAGCTCTTTCTAGCCCCGGGCGAACACTGCAATACCGGTGTCACCACCGGTGCTGCTCGATTGCAACTCGGACACCCCAAAAGTTGATATCGTCTCAAAAAGATCCTCGTCGAACCTTGCGTCGTAGTTAGATCTAGTAGCTTGTAATTCAACCTGCCAAAGGTTAGCTACGGAAATGTGCAGAAAGAGCAATGTGAGTTACAAGAAGAGAAGAAGAAGAGAGAAAGAGAAAATAGAACAGGGGAAATTGATAGAGAAGGAGAAGAAAAGGAAAGAGAAGCTTAGGGAGAAAACAGCGATAATTCTTCATTGCCCTTTCTCAGCACTATTCAATAAGCCTTTATACATTGCACAGCCGATTCAGGCCAACCGACTCAAGCCCACTGGTTCAAGTGTAAGGGCATAAAAGGAAGAAAAAAATTACAAGGACATGAAAAAATTAACTCATATCAACTCCTTCCCCCTTTAAAAATTCATCCTTGTCCTCAAGGATCTGCTATGCTGGCTTGTAGGCCTCCAACGCTTCTTCATCTTCCCAAGTGGCTTCTTCTGGATTGGAGAAACCCCATCGCACCAGTAGCTGCTGGATTAATCTGCGACCCCGCAACACTGTTCTCCTCCCCAATATCTCCTCTGGAAATGCCATCGGCTGCCCTTGTTCATTGAAGAAGGCCGGAACTATTCCTTCCTGCAGAGGTGTTCCTATCTTCTGCTTGAGGAGGGAGACGTGGAATACTGGATGGACCTTTTCTCCTTCTGGAAGCTTCAACCGATACGCTACTTTTCCAATTCTCTCTGTTATCTGGAATGGCCCAAAATATTTCGGCGCTAGCTTATAATTTCTTCTCTTGGCCACTGTTTCTTGCCGATACATCTGGAGCTTGATGTACACCCAATCTCCCACCTTAAATTCTCTTTCCGTGCAACGTCGATCCGCTTGCTGCTTCATCCTGTGCTGGACCTGCCTCAGCTGCTCCTTCAATCCCTTCCTCATGTTTTCCCTTGCCACTAGCGCTCTGTCAACTGTTTCCACTGCGGAGTCCCCAGCTATGTATGGAATGTGTAAGGGAGGGGGTTGTCCATAAACAGCTTCATAAGGGGTGGTCTTAATGGATGAGTGATAGGACGTATTGTACCACCATTCCGCAAGAGCCAACCATTTCATCCAGCTTGTAGGACTCTCTCCAGCCATTCTTCTCAAATAGCCTTCCAAGCAACGATTGACCACTTCCGACTGTCCGTCTGTCTGGGGATGGTAGGCTGTTGAAGCAAAAGTAGACACTCCCTGCCTTTTGAACAGCTCCCTCCAGAACTTGCTTAGGAAGATTGGGTCCCTATCAGTAACAATATTTTTGGGCATTCCATGCAATTTGTATATATGTTCCATATAAAGTTGGGCTAAATTAATAGCAGTAATAGGATGTGATAGTCCCATGAAATGGGCATACTTGCTCAAGCGGTCCACCATAACCCATATCATATCCTTTCCTTGCGATTTAGGTAACCCTTCTATGAAATCCATGGTAATATCCGACCAGAAGTGTGATGGGATTGGCAGAGGTTGAAGGAGTCTAGGGCTTGCTATGTTCTCTGTTTTATTCCTTTGGCAAACTTCACACTCCCTGACCACCTTCCTTACCACCTTCCTTAAGCCCCTCCAGAAAATATAGCCCTAACCCTTACTGTGGTAGCTTCAATTCCAGCATGTCCTCCAACGGGGTCCGAATGAATCATGGTGACAATCCTTTGCCTTAATTTTGCATATGGACCTACCACCACCCTTCCCTTTTTGCACAAGAGTTGGTTCTCCCAAGTGAACTCACCCTGCACCCCCTGGTGACTTTGAAGGTTTCGAATAATATCTTTGAGTTGAGGATCCAAGTTCCAGGTTTCTTTAATTTCTTCCAATAATCTTGTAGAAAGCACAGAGGATGTAGCCCAGCTTTCCAAAGTTTGAATTTCGGGAGCCCTAGATAAAGCATCAGCCACCACATTTTCCTTTCCTCTTTTGTAAACTATGGTGAAATCATACCCATCCAACCTTGCCATCCATTTCTGTTGGATTGGGGTAGACAATCGCTGCTCTAGCAAGTATTTGAGGCTTCTATGATATGTTTTAACAGTGAAATGCCCTCCCAGCAAGTAATGCCTCCATTTCTGAATGGCGGTTGTTATGGCCAAGAGTTCCTTCTCATATGTTGCTAATAACCGGTGTTTTTCTGAAAGCCCTTTGCTGTAGTATGCCAAAACAGCCCCTATCCCATTACCAGAAGCATCAGCTTCAATACAGAATTCCTTGGAAAAATCAGACAATGCTAGTATAGGTGGAGTGCTCATTTTTTTCTTCAGTTCTTCAAATGCCCTTTCAGCCTCCTCTGTCCATACGAACCCCCCTTTCCTCAAGAGTTCGGTTAGGGGTTTGCAAATCTCCCCAAAGCCTTTTATGAACCTTCGATAGTAACCGGTTAGGCCTAAAAATCCCCTCAATTCTTTTAAGGATTTGGGAACCGGCCATGTTACCATAGCATTGATCTTCTCCGGATCTGCGTGAACACCGTCAGCATCAATGATGTGGCCCAGATAAGAGATATTAGCACTTCCAAACACACACTTTGCTTTTAAGCACAATGAGCACCTCCCTCAGATGTTGCAAGTGTTCCTCCCATGACCTGCTATACACAAGAATATCATCAAAGAAAACGAGAACAAACCTCCGTAGATGAGGTCTGAATAGATGGTTCATAAGGCCTTGGAATGTGGCAGGGGCATTAGTCAAACCAAAGGGCATGACGAGAAACTCATAGTGGCCATCATGGGTTCGGAAAGATGTTTTATGTATATCATCTTGGTTCACATGAATTTGCCAATATCCCGACAGCAGAACCTTCGAGATTCGGGGTTTGGTATTTAGCCTTCGAACTTTGGGCTTCAGGTTCTAGGCTTTGGGCCTCGAGCTTTGGTTTTGCAATTTCTGTCTTTAGGCTTTGAAATTCTGGCATCAAGCTTGGGCTTTGGCTGTCGGGCTTTAGGCTTGGGACTTCAAGTCTCAGGCTTCTAGCATGGGCCTTTGGGCTTTGGGCATGACCCTTTGTGCTTGGGCTTTGGTTTTTGGGCTTTGGGCTTCAGCCTTGGGCATTCGTCAGTTGGGCTTTGGCCTTCATGCTAGGCCATCAGGCTTCGACCTTAAGGCTTAGACTTCAGTGGTTTGGGGTTCGGTTGTTTAGGCTTTGGCTTTAGGATTTGAGCTTCAGACTTTGCTAATTGTGGCTTCAGGATTCAAGCCTTAAGCTTTGGGTTTAAGCCTCAGCCTTCAAGCTTGCGGGTTCGGATTTTGGTCTTTAACCTTCGGGCTTTGAGGTTTTTGCGTTTGTGCTTCCGGCTTCAGACTTGAGCCTTCGGGATTTGATCTTCGAGCTTCGAGCTTCGATCTTAGATCATCGAGCTTTGTTCATCGAGCTTCGAGCGAGCTTCAGGATCTAGGCTTCAGGATTTGGGCTTGAGGCTTTGAGTTTAAAACGGCAGGCATTGGGCTTTTGGCTTGTCCCTTCGCACTTTGGGCTTCGGGATTTGGGTTTTGGCCTTCAAGCGTGAGCCTTCATGTTTTAGGCTTCAGTCTTTGGGATTTGAGCTTGGGGCTTCGGGCTTTGGGAATGAAGCTTCAGGCATGGAGCTTGAGGAGTTGGCATTCGGGCTTTGGACTTCAAGCTACATGCATTGGGATTCTGGTTTTGAGCTTCAACTTAGAACATAAGCCATCGTGGTTCGTGCTTCATGCTTCCAGCTTGGGCCTTTAGGCTTTAGGCTTTGGGCTTCAAGCTTTAGGCTTCGGGCTTTAGGTTTGGGACTTCAAATTTTGGGCTTTGGGTTTGAGCTTTGATCTTAAGGCTTTTGGGCTTGGTATTGGGTCTTAGACCTTCTGAATTTTAGATTATGGCCTTCGGGCTTTTCTCTTCGGGCATCAACATTCAAGCTTCAGACATGAGCCTTCAAGTTTAGGCCTTTTGGCTTAAATCTCAGGCTTTCAAGGTTTGGCTTCAAGATTAGGCCTTTAGGCTTTTGCAATCAACTTTCGGGCTTCGGGCTTCAGGCTTCAGCTTTCAGATTGACCTTGGTCCTTCATGATTGGGCCTTTGGGCTTCAAGATTCTGCCGTTGGGTTTCATGTTTAGGCCTTGTGTCTTTGGGCTTGGGCTTCGGGCTTTTGGCTTCAAGCTTAAGAATTTGGGCTTCAAGCTCTGGCCATCGACCTTCAGCATTCGAGCGTCAGGTTTCTGGAAGTGGCCCTCGGGCTTCGATCATCTAGTTTGCACATAGAGTGTTCAAGCTTCAGGCTTAGGCCATCAGGATTCGTGCTTCAGGCATGGGCTTATGCGCTTTGGGCTCCAAGCTTCCGGCTTGGGCATTTGGGCTTTAGGCTTCATGCTTTGTGATTTAGTTTGGGACTTTAGCCTTTAAGGTTCAAGCTTCAGGATTTTAGCCTCGAGCTTCGGGCTTAGTCTTTTAGTATTTGGGATTTAGGCATTGGGCTTGGGCCTTTGAACTTCGAGCTTCAAGATTCAAGCTTAGGCCTTCGGTCGTTAGGCTTCAGTCTTCGGGCTTGGGCATTCGATCTTTAGGCTTCGGGCTTGGGTGTTCGAGCTTCAGGCTTCGGGCCTTTAGGCTTTCGGCTTCGATATTGGCCCTTTTGGCCTTCGCATTCATGCATTGGGCTTTGGGCTTTAGGCTTTGGGCATTGGGCATTGGGCATATTGATCTTTGGGCATTGTCTTTGGGCCTGGGCTTTCGATGTTTAGGCTTCGAGCTTCGAACTTTGAGCTTGAGCCTTTAGGATTTGAGGTTTAAGCTTCATGCTTTGAGTTCGAGTTCTAGGCATTGGGCATGGATCTTCAAGCTTTTGTATTGCAACTTCGGTCTTCGTGCTTTATGAATCGGGCATCAAGCTTGGGCCATCAGGTTACGGGTTTCAAGCTTGGGCATGGACCTTTGGCCGTTGCGCTTTGCGGGGTTGATCTGGATTTCTTGGAACCGAAGAGGCAGATAGCCGCGCTCAAGTGTCTGGAGCACAATGCCGGATAAAACGATACTTCAATCGTAAGGTCAATCCTAGAAGTTTCACTCAAGGTGACCTGGTTCTCCAACGACGACTTCTTGTTGGCTGCAACATGGGAGTTCCCAAACTTGAGCCCAACTTGGAGGGCCCATACATCATACGCGAAGTTGCAGGACCTAACGCATATTACCTCATAACCTCTGAAGGCACTCAACTCCCCAGGACTTGGAGCGGAGATGATCTGAAAAGATTCTATGTTTAAAAACCATGCGGCAATTTACACTAATTCAGACAGAATTTATTTGTACAGACTCGTTTGGAATCTCTTTTTTATGAGATATTCTTTATTAATACTCATCTGGATTCTTTCATTATGCTCTCCTAGAGGTTATATTCTGAACTCAGGAGTCCTTATGATACTAGTCCTATAATTGATCAATCTTCCCGAGGTATTCATATTAACTGTGGTATGACTAACTTATACTTTATTCACGTACCGTGCGATAGGTATGATCCTAACCTCAAAACTCTTCAGCTATCATATCCGAGGTGCCCATACCTCATTGACGATTGTATTACACTCACTCGTTGTATATACAGAGGTCACCGAGCTAGTCATGCCTGGTAGGCGGGGTCTCCTACCAACATATGAAACTCCTCCATAAGCCCATCTGGCTAGCAGAAGACCTGAAGGCCTGCTCATAACCTTAGGGAAGTTCCTGCTATCCACTCGTGATGCAGGTCCCCCCTAAGCAGAGTGCCTTCACTTCCCACTAGGATCTGCCTTAATAGAGGTCAACTCATGCCTCAACTACAAACATCTCTACGATATTTCAGACGAGCTAAGTCCTTTGGCATTGGGTCAGATAACCCCTCCCAGGCAGGATCTCCATAATTATTGTTGTCATTACTTCTTTACTCTGCGAGGATGAAACCCATCCTTGGGTTCTAGTATTTCCAGTAGCTCCCATTCGGCCTAATCCACCATCAAGTACCTCCCCTCTTTTGGTCTGTGAGGATGAAACCCATCCTTGGGTTTTAGTCCAAACTAAAAAAGCTAAAGGCAAAGGGAAAATGGGCGTTGTTGAGAATCAGAAGAACCTTGAAATCACCCTACCACCCCCCTCAAGCCCCACTTCCTTAGACACTCTCTCCCCTAAACCCCTTCCTACCCGTGTCCTCTCCTCTCCCATCCTACCTCGCGCCCCCATTTCAGCTATCTCCTTGGTCCTAGCCAAGTCGGTTGATGATCTCTTATTCAACCGGTCTTGTTTCGGCCAACTCATTCTGTCCACTACAATCTATGGTAAAGTTCATCGAAATTGGGCCTTCCTTCATAGGGGTTGTAATTCCCCTCGATGCTGCTGTTTCGATGAGGAGACTGATTTTATTAGAGAGATGGATGAAGACTCCATCAAGAATATAGGTACGATCTTCTTTGATGGCATTTGGACCTACGGTCATCTCACCATTAAAGACCACTGGAGTGCTGAGCATGGGAATAACCTTAGAAGCAGAGGTAGATGCTCTGGGAGAGGTCACTGAGGTCTTGAGGAAGGAGAAAAAAAAAAACCCTCTTTCCTAGACTTTTGGGCTTACCCTCCTAATGTTGGATCTCCATGGTTTTCTCCTTCAATTGAGTTTGGGCTTATTTTCCTCCTCCAACTCTTGCTTTGTGGTTGGGCCTTTTGATGGGCTGTTTCACTGGCTGGGCTAGGCTACTTCAGCAGGCCAGCTACATTCTTTTGCGGGCCTAGCTTCTTGGGCCCGAAAATGTCTGCATGGGCCCGAAGATTTCTGCATGGTGGGCTGGGCCTTCTTCATGCTGCATGGACTTTCTTTATGGTCATTCTTGGGCTTCCTGCTGGGCCGTGCTCTAACAGTAGACCTGATCACGTGCTTCATTTCCTGGGCCGTTTGTTTGGGCCCGAAGAATACTGTATGGTGGGCTGGGCCTTCCTCAAGCTGCATGGCCTTTCTGAATGGGCCGCACTATCACACTGATCCTTTCAAATTGCTTCTTTTATTAGGCCTGGCTGGGCTGGGCATCCATTTTAAAATTGGGCCTTTTCTTTTTAGGCCCTTGCTTCATTCATAACTAGCATTTTAGTAATGGGCTTTGGGCCTTTCCATTTATGTTTTAATGTCTCAAGCATGTAATGGCCTTGGGCCAATCTTTCATTTCAAGTTTGCGGGTTGGGGCCGATGAATACTATCTCCCCCTTTTCTAAAAAAAAAAAAAAATCCTAAACCCTAAACCCTAAAAAATAATAATAATAAAATAAAATAAAATAAAATGAGGCACCCTTTCCTTGATGAGATTTTATAAAAAAGAAAAAAAAAGAAATTTTTTTAGAATATTAATAATTCATTAATGCATATAAATAATAAGAAATTAATTATCAAAAATCCTTTAGAACTCTAAAAGGAAATATTTTTTTTAGTTACTTTCATTGGAGAAGGAAATTCTTTAATAGTTATTATTTTTTCTTAACAATTTGCCATATAAAATAAATAATTTTCTAATTCTTATCAAGTAAGCTACATAAATATTAATAAATGATCATAATAAATTTTAATAGATTCTTATAATATTCAAAATATAAATCATTACAATAAAAGAAAAATAAATCCTTTAATACTAAGTATAGAGACCTTCCATTAAATTTCAATCATTACTTAGCTTCCCTTCAATACTTTTTTTTTCTTCAGCTTACTGCTTTTGGATAACGTGAACCAAACTTTCTAATTAGTTCATATAACAAGCTTTGGGTTAGTGGCACCCAAACTAGTTGACTTTAGGGCACTAGATGAAAAAACATCCCGCGGACTTAATTGCTCGAACTAAAAAGGCTTAGACATTATCTTAAATCTCATAATCGACCCTTTTAGCAAAATTTCAGTCAGTGACTCCCAAACCAGTTGGTTTAAGACACTAGTGACTAAGCACCTTCGGACTTACTATTTCAAATCTCATATGTGATCAGGCAATAAATTAAGTCACGACTTTTTTTTTTGGAGAGGGGGTTGGGGGTGAGGTTAAGGAAAGGTCGAAAAGAAAATGAATGGTTTTAATTCAAATGGATCAAAAAGATCTAAAAAATCTTCAATAGTAATCAATCTATATCTTGAAAAAATAAGCCTAAAAGACATTTATAAGATGACCTGAACTATTATAATCAACAGAGTTATAGAAATGAACCAGAAATAAAACTATAATACAGGCAAAATGAGAGAAGAAAATAATAAAAAATCAAGAAAATGCAGGCTCCTTAAAAAGAAAGAAAAGAAAGAGTACATTTTTAGATCTAAAGAAAACTTGATGTAGTGAAACTTTAGATTCAATTGAATATAAACCTGCATAAACTATCAAACTGAAGAAAAATTAATGTTAAATCTTTGTTATAATAGAGGTCCTAATAAAAGGAAAGCCTATTTTATCATCAATTATTTTCTTTCTGATATGATCTGGAATAATTGAAGCATAAAAAATATTATCAGTTTTAAATTTAGTAAGAGCATCAGCAACTTGGTTAACTTTTCTCCAAATATGCCTTACAATGATGCTTCTATAATTAATGAGAGATTTAATATGAACTACGTTAAAAAATATTTTCAGCTAATGTCAGAATTATATTTAAGCCAATTAACAAGAACAAGAGAATCTAATTGTAATTCAATATTATTAAAGCTCATTTCACAATAAAGAGTAATATTATTTGTGCAAGCTTGAATTTCGGCCATGAGAGCATCACAGGCTTCAAAAGTTTTAGAGAAAGCTTTAATAGTAGTACCGCTAGAATCTCTAATAATACCACCACCATGGTCAATACTATTTTCGTAACTAATATCTGTGCTAAGTTTAACATAACCATTGTTAAGTTTCTTCCAAGCTATAAGATCAATATGAATATAATGAGTAGAAATATTAGGTTTAATAATATTAAATAAATATTTATCACCTTTAAATTATTTTTTATGAAAAGTATAAGCATGATTACAAGTATAAAAGAGATGAAAGATATACTATTTAATCTTAGTGGTAGAGGCCAGATTACCCCTAAACATAGCTTCATTCCTAAAGCACTAAATAGACCAAACAGTAAAGATGAAAATAATATGTCTAATATAGCCTTTTTTAATCCAGGGAGAGAAATTCATCCACTTAAGAATAAGAGAATCAATTGAATTTAAATTAGAAAAAATAGGGACATTAAATAAATTAAAAATACTATTCCAAATCTCTTGAGTTTTAGAACATTATCAAAAGATATAAAAAGTATCTTCTTGCTGTAGACAACTCCAAACACATTTAGAGGGGAGATTAAAACCTTTTTTTTCATAAAATTAATGTCATTTGAAATAATTTCCTAAAAGATTTGCTAAAAGAGAAGAAATTTTAGAAGCAATAAACCTATGACAAATTAAAGATTAAATAAAACTTTTCATTTTTTTCCAAAAAAAACTCTAAGTGTCTTTAAAAGAAAAATCACCATTATTAGAAAGGCACCAGATAATTTTATCATTATTCATGATAAGAATATTCAGAACTTTATGAACTAAGTTAATAGGGAGATTATTAATAAGATAATTTTTAGTCCAACTGCCATTAATAATAGCTTTATTAACAGTATTAGAATTGAAATGACCATAAGTAAAATTAGCTTGTTTGTCATTAGGGAGTCAATTGTCAAACCAGAAAGAAATATGACCCTCTTCAATACCCCATTTAATAAAAGGTTCAGCTAAATCTCTAGACCTAATGAGCCTATTAAAGATAGAAGAGCCCGTAGTAATATAAATATTAATAGTGTGGGTGCCCTTGAAATATTTTTTCTTCATAACAAATACTCATAAAGAATTTTGAGTTCTAAACCTCCACCAAAGCCTACAATCTTAGCTTTTTGGAGATCATCAAAGTTCCTAAAACCTAAACCCCCTTCCTTCTTGGGAAAACACATATTATTCCAAGAACGCCAAATAAAATTCTTTTTGTCATTAGTATACCAAAGAAATTTAGTAAAAATAATACCAAATTATTTAATAATACCTTTAGTGGTAGGGAATATTATGAAAAAGATATTGAAGAATGGAGCTAAGAACAGAATTAATAAGAATAATCTTAGCTCCTTTAGAAAATAACTTACATTCCCACTCAGAAATCATGTTTCTAATTTTATTAATAACATTATTAAAAAGAAAATTTTTAATATTTTCTTTGTAAATAGGACAACCTAAATAGAAAATCGGAAGATAATCACGATTAAAACCATTGATATTGCTAATATTATCAATTAAAATCTTACCAGCATTATTGGAACAAATAAAGGAACTTTTACTAACATTAATTTTTTGACCCGAGATGCTCTCATAATGATTAAGAAAGTTCTTAATTTTTTGAAGAGAATTTTCAGCACCATTACAAAAAATAATAAAATCATCAGCAAAGGCTAAGTGAGAAACACGAATAGGGGATTGAAAATGATAAAAAATAAAAGTACAATTATTGATAAAATTATTCAAACATCTAGAAAGATATTCAGCCGCAATGATAAAGAGAGTAGGAGAGATAGGATCCCGCAGCTTGGTTGGTCACCGCCTTTGGACCGCCTTCTGCTCGGCGACCACCGGCTGGGCCACCCCCCTTTGGGCCACCACCTGTTGGGTTGCCTGATGCCGGCCTGACGGATCCTAGGCCGCACTCAGCCTCTGGGCCACACACTAGTCTTGGGCCTTTACCCAACTTGCCAGCCCAACTCAATTCCAAAGAGCAGGTGTGCAAAATAAGGAAGCAAGGGTGGGCACAAAGCCCATGATTGAGAAGGGAGGGTTGGGCCCAACATGAGCCCAACAAATGTGCAACTAGTAGGGCCTAAGAGGCCCATAAAAAGCTGGGCCAAAGCCCATAACCTGGGAGAAGAGGGCTGGACTAGCAGGGAGAGGTTTAAAATGGGCTATGGGCCAATTTAGAAGAATTAGGTGAAGAGGCCCATAAAGGGCTTAAGAGGATCCTGGCAAAGGCAGGCCAGCGGATGGGCCAGAAGGAGTGGGCCAGAACCCAAAATTAAGTGGGCAAAGTCCACAGGAGAAGAAACATAGGGCCAAAGGCCAAAGCTTGGTGGAGGTTGCAATGGGCCGAAGCCCACCCAGAATGTTATGAATTAAAAAGTGGGCTGAGCCAAAGCTCAAGTTGAAGCTGATAGAGGAATAGGCCCAGAGCTAAGTGGGAGTGGGCCTAGTTTAAGAAGTTCAGTTTAGAAAGGAGAGGCTTAAGAGGGCCTAAGCCAATGGGTCAGTTTGAAGACTGGGCTCTAAACCCAGAAAGGATAGAGGATTTGGTAGGCCAAAGCCCCCAGCTAGAAGGAGAGATTTGAACTAGGCCAAAGCCCAGAGCTAGTTGGGAGAATTCTGGCTGGGCTGAAGAATATATTTTTATATCGGTTATTGTTAAGTTAAACAATATATTTTTATATCGGTGAGAATGCCCACTTTGGTGTCTTGTAATTATTTTGAGTCTTATTTGATTAACTTGGGTTAATTGGATTCAATTGAATTATTTATATTCAATTTGGGTCAAATTAAACTTAAATTAATCAAATTAGGTTGGATTTGATTCAAATGAACCCAGGTATACTGAGTTAAGGTTCAATTGAGATCAAATTAGCATTAGTATGAGTCTTGTTTGGGTAAGTTTGGGTCAATTTTAATCAATTGAATTGAGTTAGATTCAATTCGAATTGAGTTAGATTCAATTCGAATTGAGTTAGATTCAAATTAAACATCTTTCACCTATTTGTGAAGGGGTAGAGAATGAAGGACTTACTAATAATTTCACCAATTAATTCCTACCCTAATTCTTGATGGGATCGGGCTCCCTCTGTTAGCCTGCGGCGCTGCGCGTCCTAGCCAGATCTTGCAATCTTGCCACACCGCGCCAACCACCTGGTTCCTCCGCGCACGTTGCCGGCCTCTCCAAAACACTCGCGCACATCGCCCCCGGCAACTGTGATCTTCCTCCACCGATTCTACGCATACGGTTGGTTTCCCCTAACTCTCCCTCTCCTGTAAAGCAACTGACTGAGAACTATGAAGGGGGGCGTTTTGATTTTTTGTGAGTGATTATACCTTCAGAGCAGAGGTTAAGGAGATCCGGACAGGTGGTCATAGATTTTGTCACCGGCACGATAGCAGGCAGCTGTGTTTGACATTTTCTCCACTGATCGGAGCCAAGAAGGTGGCTGCGGCTTAGTTTTAGGGACGATTCAGAGATTTGGACAGTTGGTCATGGATTTTGTCATCGGCACAGCAGCAGACGGCTGCGTACGACATTTTCTCTATTGATTGGAGCCGAGCAGGTGGCTGCGGCTTCCATTCAAGGGTGATACAGCTTCGTCAAAACTACGGCAAGGGGCTAAGACTCCGAGATCAGGGGCTAGAGGTTTATTGGTTTGATTATAGTGCTTAATCTTCCTGAGCCTAGTTGTGTTTTGTCCTTGATTCCATTTTCATGATGATATTAAGCAACATTTTTTGATCAGTTAATTTCCTTAATTCGTATTTAATGCCATATTCTAAGATTGAAGTAATTTTCTGGTTTGCTTTGGTCTTATGCCATTATCTCCACATTAAGCCATATTTGTAATTGAAATTGATGTGCTCTTTGCCAATTCGCTGAATGTGAAATCGCTGAGCTTAAAATTATGTTGCAATTCCTGTCCTGAATTGAATTCATATGACTCGTGCTTGATGAAGATTTATATGTTAAATGAGTCAATTAATTATCACGTATAAAGTACTTCAAGATAATATGCATGCGTGTCAAATTATTTTTGAAGTTCGATAATTTAAAGGACCATAAAACATTAGATAAATCAGAATCTGATGAACATGTACAAAAGATGTCCCGAATCAAGATGGGAACGTGATTCCACACTCTGGTGAGAATCTATTGAAGCAATCTCTTGACATTGATCAGCTTTCATGCAATCTACTCCTAACAAAGTTTCAATTAAAAAAAAATGACAGCTAGTAATTAAGATTCATATCTTACAATTCTATCAGCAAAGACCTCACTGGCAAACAACGTTGTTAGGATCAATTGTAAAGGAGCAAGAAGGAATATTTCACCTACATGTTCATTTTTTACAAAGATTTGCAGATGTGAACAGAATATAAGTTGAGAAATTTTATCCCAAAAAGTAAGGGCTGGTTATTCCTTACCTTGGGACCAAATTGGGTATTGGGCAGTAAAAATTGTCACAGGCGTGCCTGAAGCTATTCCTGTAATAGGATTGCCTTTAGTAGAATTATTACGTGGAAGTGCTAGTGTGGGCCAATCTACTTTGACTCGTTTTTATAGTTTTATAAGTACTATCAAATAGTAGGAAGTGTAAAAAGAGAAATTCATTGTATATACATTTGAACTACTGTTGGTCATTTTTCTTTTTAGGGATAATTACTTATATGCCACACCATTTAGCTTTTTTCATGCCTTACCCATCCATTTTTAGTTAATTATGCTACGCACACTCACAATATTACAAAATCTTACATACACACACTTTAACTTATTTCTATTATAATGAGTAATTATAATTTTTCAATAACCTAATTATAGTTAGGTTAAAAAAAATCTGAGCCGTTCATCATATTATTTTAAGAATATTTAAATATATTTTGAGTGAAAATTCTAAAACCTTAATGTTTAAGTGACGATAAGAAAAGGAGACATCCGCGGCGTAAATTAATTTTTAGGACAAATCAACACTTTAGTGTGGCATTGAGGAAGAAAAAAATATGTACCATTATAGGTAAAAATATAATTTTAATGATTTACTAACGAAATATTTTTTTTTTCAAATAGATTTTGACTGAGTTTTAACTCAAGTGTATGAATGTAAGATTTTGTAGTATTTTGAGTGTGCATAACATAATTAACTAAGAATGGATGGGTAAGGCATAAATAAAACTAAATAGCGTGGCATGTAGGTAATTATCTCTTCTTTTTATCGAAAAATAGAAGAAGCATGGAAACCTGCTTTCTTATGTTTCATGCAATTCTATTGAATCATCTTTGTGTATTTGAAAATGTTGCATGCCATTCACATCTCATATTAATATTTGATTACTATTGTTTCAAGGTGAGAGATGAAGTTTGCATGTTGTGACTATTGCTTATACTTATTTCATACACACTCATGGATTAATTATATACTTGAATATTCCATACCTAAAAAACGCATACATGGCATTCTTAGATTACCACCGAAGAATCAATTAGCCCGAATTGCCTTTTATAAAAGTAGATGGAGAGGAAGACTCCGTGCGGTTGACATGGTGTGAGGAAATGCTATCAAAGTAAAGATAGAGGTCTACTAAGAGTCTAAAAGAGAGTATTACAAAATCATTCATCGAGAGGACAGGTGCTATAGAGAAGATATAAGTATGGGTGATTAAGTTTTTTTGTTTTGTCGATACTATAGAAAAAGAAGACTATAGATAGTCTCTATTTTGACCTAGGTCAAGTCTTAAGTGAAGACTCAAGACCTCGGTAACTCTTCATTGAATTATCGCAAAAAGCCACTTAAACCAAATTCTACATTTAAGATAGTTGTCGGGCTTGTGGCAATTGTGGGTCTTAGATTTCCCATACAAAAACCGTGGGCTATCTTCAAGTTAGTACAAGGCTCTAGAAGATATTTTCACATTTTACTCTTTAAGAATACCATAGACCATACTATAAAGAAAAAAGGAAAAGAAAAAGAAAAAAGGAAACTGGCCTTAGAGCATCTTCATAGCCTTCATTTTTGCTTGCTAGCGTAAGTATCAGATCATCTACATCTTGTTCTGCAAAGTTTGCCATATCATCAGCTTGATTAGGATCTTTACAAAAACAATTAGACTCATATTGACTAATTTTGTTGCAATTCTGACAATGAACTTTTGATTTGTTGTGTATTTTAGTTCTAGAATAACCTCCATGCTCACGTCCATATCCCATTTTCAGACTCTGATTTCTATCTTTATTATTGCGAGAATGATCTCCTTGCTCAAGAACATGGCCACGACCTCGGCAGAGTCCTCTTCTTTTCTCATCTTCTGCCTGGTTGTAATTAGGTCTAGAGCCTTTTTTGTTCTTTTCAATGAGTCTACGCTGATGGGCTTGTAGAGATCCCATTAGCTCATCAATAATTATAAATTCCAAACCTTTTGACTCTTCATCATAGCCACAATGTGAATAACTTGCCTATCAATTAAGATTTCGTCATCCATTCTAAAGTAACAATGACCAAAACTTTTTTGAAGTGATTCAAAAATTTCTCAGATTCCTTCATATGTAAAGATTCAAATTCACCTCAAAGAGTTTGTAGGCGTATTTTCTTTAACACTCTTACAAATCTTTGCGAGAATTATCAAAGCACCTTTTGATGTGGGGCCAGCACAATCTTCTCGGAAGCTGAGTCATCAACTTTGCAATAGCTAAGAAAGAGAGATCCATATCTCCTTTCACTCCGCCATTAATGTGGCAAATGTTTCCACCTCCTTCAAGGACTTCACATACATCTCGGGAACCAAGAAGAGCCTCATCTTATAATCAAACTTTTGTTGTTGTTATTGACGGAAGGGTAAGAGAATTGAAAAAAATCCACTTCATTTGTATAGTCTAGTATTCATATTTGTTATGTTCAATTTTGAGAGCTCCCAATAGAATTCATGTACAACAAATTGATCTAATCAAAAGAAATTCAAAAAAACATATGATTGGGTAAAGGAGTATAGAAAAATGGAACTCTGACCTGGAAGGCCCCTGAACAAACTCCATACTTAGCATGAAGAAAAGTGACAAATTTGTTCTACCAGAAATCACCACATGAACATTCTCCATGACTAAAATGGTGGAACCGGTTCAAATCTCGCAGGACTATCTGCCTCCCAAACAACAAAGATACCATCTTTGCCATGGAATGGCAATCACTACAAACCTTCAGATTCTTCACAACCCGAAGCATCGTTCCCGGAGGCGTGCTCATGAGGCCAAATGCAATAGCCAGCTTCTCACTGTGATACCTGAGGCTTACTTCCTTCTCCTCCTCCGTCAAGTCTATATGATGCACTTTCGAAGTATCAGCAACATAACCCCACACCTTCAATTGCTCCACCACCTCATCCACCATCCTATGAGCTCCCCTGGAATCAGGATGGCTGCCATCTCCGGCGAAGAACTCGTGAACGGTGCTATCAACCTCAATAGAGCTGCACCCGGGAATCTTCACCACTCCCTTCTCACTCATCAACTTCCTAATCCGGTTCACATCTTTCCACATCCCTTTCAAAGCACACATGTTTGAAAAAATGACATAGTCACCGCCATGCGAATCATCTAACACAATGATTCTATCGAACACCTTCTTCCCCAGATCGACATTCTTATGAACTCCACAGGCTGATAGCAAAGTCCTCCACAAGATAGGTGTTGGCTCGATGGGCAGACCGTTGATGAACTCATAAGCCTCCTCCAACCGCCCAGCCCGAGCTAACAGGTCGACGACACAGCCGAAATGCTTGACGCCCGGTGGAAAGCTGTAATCACTACACATTATGCGAAAATATCGAAGACCTTCGTCCACAAGGCCTGAGTGGCTGCAAGCATAGAGGATCCCCAAAAAGGTGACCTCATCAGGTTTAATTCCCTTGCAGCGCATTTCATCAAACAGGGAGAGGGCGGCACTCCCGTAGCCGTGAATTGCATAGGCAATGATCATTGCTGACCATGCCGGTGTATCTCGAAGGCGCATTTCTTCGAACACGCGGAAAGCATCCTCCAAGCTGCCGCATTTCGCGTACATGTCAATGAGAGCTGTGTTTACCTTCACGTGAGAAGTGAACCCGTTCTTCTTCACAAAATCATGGAGCCACCTCCCCTGCTCGAGCGCACCAATCAGGGCGCATGCAGCTAGCACGCCTAGCATGGTGACGTAGGTGGGGCGGAGCCGCCTGGCCTGCAGCTCTCGAAACAGGGCCATGGCCATGCCTGGCCGGCTACTCTGCACGCAGGCGGAGATCATCGAATTGTAGGAAACAACGGAGCGGCATTCATCCTCCATTCGGTCGAAGAGGGTACGGGCAGCATCGACATCGCCGAGCTGGGAGTACATGCAGATAAGAGTGGGAAGCACGAAGGCGTTGTCTGCAAAACCGAACTTGACGGCTGCAGCATGCGCCTGCTTGCCTTGCCGGACGGCGCGGGCGGAAGCGCAGGCCTTGAGGAGGCAAGGGAAGGAGTAGGCGTCGGGGAGGATGGAGGCCTCGAGCATCTGGCAGAAGAGGGAGACGGCGCGGAGGGGATGATGGGAGCGAGAATAAGCTCGGACCAGGTTGTTGAAGAGAACGGCGTCAGGGCGTGGGATTCGGTCGAACAATTGGTGGGCATACGCGATTGACAAAGGATACGGGTTTTGAGACAGGGATGTGACGAGCTTGGAGAGGAGGGATCGGTCGCCGTGAAGGGAATGTTTGATGGCGACGGCGTGAAGCTGCTGGAGTTCTCGATGGGAGGAGATTTTGGGGATGAGTGACGGGAGAGATGGGGCAGAGGGTTGGGGTGCAGCGAGGGGATTGCTCACCTTGGCGGGAATGGCGGGGGCAGCGGGAGTGGTAACTATCGGAGCTAAGCTCATCGCGAATTTGCCGCTTGAAATATTCTTCCAAGCGCAGACGACAGGACTATAGATATGGTTGTGTGCACCGATTCACGCCCAACATACTACCGTCGCCATGCGCGCACGATAAAGGAATTATTTAGCTTGAGCTTTTTTTTTAATATAAATTATAATCATAAAAATTAATTTTATTTCACAACAACAACAACAACTAAACCTTAATCCCACTAGATGGAGTCGGCTATATAAATCCTTTATTTCCATTACGCTCTATCAGTTACCAAATTCTTATCTAAATTTAAATAACTAAGATCACTCCTTATAGTTTTTTTTCATATCTTCTTTGGTCTCCCTCTTTCTCTTTGTACATGGATAAAATCCAGTAACTCAATTTTTTTAACTGGAGCTTCAATCGGCCTACAATTTAAATGTCCAAACCATCTAAGCCGACTTTCTCTAAGTTTATCCTTAATTAGTGCAACACCAACTCTCTTTTAGATATACTCATTTTTCATTCTATCCTTTCATATATATCCACACATCCACCTTAATATCCTCATTTCTATAACATTTATTTTATTTATATGTTTCTTCTTTGCAGGCCAGCATTCAGCATCATATATCATCACTGATCTTACTACAGTTTTATAAAATCTACCTTTGATTCTGGATTAATTTTATTTCACATCTTATATATTTTTTAATATTAAATCTTAAATATCTATAGCAATTTTCTTTGTCTCAATCAACAAGAAAAACCTGCATCAAAGTGTAATACCTGGAGGAGAGCTCCATCTCCATTTTCAAATGCAAATTTGCTGTTAGATGTCAGTTTTTAATCTCTCAACTAAAGAAGTAAATAACCATCAATGAATAGCTCAATTCTAAGAATGGTAAAAACTAATTCATATTTAGTACACCAAATTTAACACACAAATTTGAATATAAATTTAAAAGCTTGATTATATAAATATTTGATTTGTTAATATTCATGAACTGTTTAGACGAAAATTATGAACATGCTAAATTAGAATGCTCAATATAAGCTCGTTTAGAGCTTGAGTAAAGTCCCATTCAAAGTTCAATTAACAATTTTAGTACATCTTATTAATTAATCCAAAATATTAAGTTCAGAAATCATAAATCAACATGATGACTATGGAAACACATTGATGTACCTCAGAAGAGTTTATTTATGAAATATTGAATGAGCTCAACAGTTTTCACATTCAAAAACTCAAATGTATATAAACTTCTTCACAAACTGAACACAAACTAATCCCGAACATGTAAGTATGTTTGGGAACTGAGCTCAAACAAGCTCATGAACTTGAACAACAACACTCCTCGATTCAATTCTGTTCATTTACAGCCCTACTATAAACCAAAAATTAATGAACCAAAAAGATTGAAAAAGTTATGCGCAAAAAGAAGAGTCAAACTTGTTCAGAAATTACACTTCTTGCAAGAATTGAACTTCTATCATCCTTTTGGAAGGCTTTGAACTAAAAATTTTGAGCAAGGAACTGAAATACCACTAAGCATCCATTTGAGAATCACAGTATTGTGGATATTCACATCTGCAAGGTCCTGTCCTCACCTGCCATGCAAAGAAACAAAATTTAGCCTATTTACCAAGCAAAGCCAAAAGGATAATGCAGAAAACATTTTAACACTCGATTCTTATAAGTTCTTAGAGAAAGACCATAACAAATTTTCTTGTCGGGCTTTCATCAAATTTATGCAGTAAAGAAGCAAAATAAATTCCAATCAAATTTGAATCAACTTTCCATACTAAGAATAAAATAATAGGTAAATTGCTAATAAGTCTCCAAAGTATTTTATTTTTATCCTCAATATGTCCCCAAAGTTAAATAATACAAAAATTGGTAATAAGTCTCCAAAGTTAAATAATAGGTAAACTGCTTATAAGTCCCCGACACTAAATAATAGGAAAATTGTTATTTAATAAGTAAATTGCTTATAAGTCCCTCAAATGCGGCAATCATTCCACCTGGTCCATGTCTTTTAAAACGTGCAATTTGGCCCCTGAGGTCCAAATCAATTTGAGAGGACTCTTCATCCATTTTACAATTAATATACAATTGAAATTACTATATTAACCTTTGTATATTATTTCAAAGGGTAAATTGCAAATGGGCTCCTAAGGTCGAAAATGTATTACAAATTAATTCAAACTTTTGAAAAACCACAATTTTGGTCAGATAGATTGTAAAAGTGTTGCCATTTAGTCCCAACTAAGACGATGCTATTAACATTTCAGCCTTTTACCATTATGCTCTATAATTTTTCCTAGACATTAACTATTCTGTTTGTATTTTTAATTTTAAATATCCATTAGGTTTCTTTCTTTTTCTTTTGAAATTTTAAATTTTTAGGGACGAGAGAGAGAAAGAGATAAGAGAAATTAAATTTTAAATTTTTCTTAATTTAGATATTTTTTTATTTTAAAGTTTAAAATTTTAGAGAGTGGAAATGATAGAAGGGTATAATAATTCCTTAAAAAATATAAACAGATTAAACGGGTCGAAACAAAATCAAATTTCACATTTTTCACAAGGATCAGCAAAAACATCAGGGTTTGAATACAAGGATTAAACAATAACACATTTACAACCTTAAGGATCAAAATATAGGTTTTTCAACAATTTGAACCACTTTGCAATGCCTTTTCGATCTCAAAGGCCTGGAGCAATTTACTCTAGTGTAAAACATAATTTTTTTTATAGTAAAAACATAAATATTTATAACAACAACAACAACATAAATATTTATAGTGAATTCTTTATTTCTATTGCACACTATCAATCAATAAATTCTCATTTGACTCTAAGTATATAAGGTCATTCCCTATAATTTTTTCTTATGCCTTCTTTTATCTCTCTTCCACTTTTTACATGGGCAAGGTGTAATAACTTAGTTTACCTTACGGGAGCTTTAATCGACCTACAATTTATATGTTCAAAGTATCTAAATCGACTCTCTGAGTTTATCATCGATTGATGCTACTCTAAGTTTTTCGTGAATACTAATTTTTTTATTCTATCATTTCATGTATAACCACTCATCCACCTTAGTATTTTTTATTTCTGTAATAGTTATTTCATTTGTATGCTGCTTTTTTGTAGGCCAGTATTCAATACTATATTATCGCTGATTTTATTATTGTTCTATAAAATTTAACTTTAAACCTAAAATTTTTTTTATCACAATACACCAGATGCATTTTTTCACTTCATCTATCCTGCTTGGATCCTACTAATGATATCACTGTTTATTTCACTATCATTTTGGCTGATTAATCCAAGCAAGTATAGAACTCAAACCCTTATAGATTGTACAAAAAATAAACTAATATGAAATTTTATAAAAAAGTACTATATGCAAGATAACCAACTCAAAATTTCTATAGATTCTCATAGTGTTCTCTTTCTTATTATTTTGGGAATTTGAACTTAGAAAACTCGAGAAAGAGAGATAAAACTCAATTAAATATTTCAGTCTGATCTGAAATTGAGTAAACAGAAAATTTAAGTATTTTTTTAGGAAATAATACACTTTAAAAGTGACTAATTAGAAAATTAAGTAAACAGAAAATTTAAGTATTTCAATCTGTATATGTAGCATTAACTAGAAAATTTTTAATAAAAATTTCAAAATTTTTTGAATTTCTTATGATTAATTAAATTAAAAACTAAAAAATAAATAAAAAATTATAGAAAAAACACGATCATTGAAAAATTCAAAGAATATTCTTAAAAAAAGAAGAGACTCCTGGAAACTTTTGGTAAGAATTTCAACCCATTTGGAGCTCAAACGATCATTATTAAATTCTAAGAAACTTCCAAAAAAAAAACAATTCAGAGGAGAGAGAAAACTCGAGTAAAATCACATTCGAAAATTACAAACTTCTCTTGAATGTCCACTAGCAAGGTAAACAGAATTTTAAGGTGTATTTGAGAAGCTTTTAGTTGAAGTGAGAGATTTTTAAGAGTTCTTGTTTTTGCCAAAAAAGGATTTGAATGAATAAAAATCCCTGGTGTTGAGAGATAAATGAGTAAATTTAGGTGCAGGGACATTTAGTAAAAATGCTTGGGGATAAGCCTTGATATGTCGCTAGTTTTAGGAGTCAAAAGTCGCTCATTGACCAAGATGATAAGATTTGAATAACATCTTGTCTGTCAAAGGGTTATTCGGTGATTTAAATTTGGGTGAATTGAAATCATCTAAAAATTTTAAATTTTCAAAACCTGAGTAGAGTCAAAGATGATTGTGAAGCCACGTCTCATTGGGTTAATTCTATCAAGCAAATTGAATTTAACCCACAATTCAAAATTTTAGGAATAGTAAATTGAGACTGAAGTTAAAGGTGACACATCATCGGGTGAATTGAATTTGAGAAAATTGAAATTGAATGAAAATTCAAATGTCACAAAAAATTCAAATTGACACTTTAGACAAGATGACATATCATCGGGTAAACTAAATTTACCCGAAAATGAATTTGATCGAAAAACAGAGATCCGTTGAGAATCGTGAGAGAAATTTAATTATTTTGTTTATTTTTTATTTCTCCAAAATAACTAAGTTATGAGTTATTTACACAATTACACTTATATATGATCTAACAATTTTTGCAAATACTTCTTAAAGTTGAATCTTAACTTGAAACTCTTTTCTTTAAAATTATTCA
This sequence comes from Apostasia shenzhenica, assembly GCA_002786265.1. Lineage (NCBI taxonomy): Eukaryota > Viridiplantae > Streptophyta > Magnoliopsida > Asparagales > Orchidaceae > Apostasia > Apostasia shenzhenica. The sequence continues at coordinate 388,825 of KZ451917.1, forward strand.
TTAACTTCGTCTTATTTTAAATCATGATTTTAAATCTTGATTTGATGTCTTGAATCTTGAGTCAAGTCTATCTCAACAAGAAACCATCTTTAATTTTGAAAGAACAGAGTATTATATGCATTAAGATAGAAGATTAGTCGAGTAAATTATTATTAATGTATTTTTTATCATCAAAATACATATAGGTTCAACATGGAGCATCTGTACAAAGAAGGAATAGCGTGCGTTGGGAAGGCTGCGACACTTCAGTCGCCAAGCCTATTGATGTCAGCGTGGGACCCACTCAACAGCGCTAGTAGAGAGCGAATGATTGAGATATGATCAAAGCCATTCGTAGCCATCACTGAGCAGAGCTATAAAAGCAGAAATGTTAGGCACGGCGACAGCCTATTTGCTCTTGCGACTGTTCGCTTATTGCCTTGATCCATCATCCTCTTCTTCTCTAGCGGTGACTCTAACAACTAATGATGAAGAAAGACTAAACCAGTGACGTGGATGTTGAAGAAGCTTTTTCAGGAGTTCAGCAACCACAGCTAGAGTCTGATGGCGAGTCACAAGATTAAATCATTAATGCCATAAGAAGCCTTTCGCCTCGTCTCAAGGTCATGGTGACGAAGAAAGATGACAGACCCAATAAACCGTTGGCAGGCTATGTTTGTGTATATAACATTTTCCTCGACATGGGGATGATGCTATCTCCATAGCTAAAGTTCGTGGAAGTGTTGAATGGCTACAAACTAAGTCATTGCGTAGCTCTCGCCGATCAGTGGTGGCGTGTATCTATGCTCACGCTAACGTCCTAAGGGATAGCAAAAGGGGCGTGGGATTTGAGGATCTTTCAGGCGCTCTTTATGTTCTAGGAGAATGCCCAGTACCCAAGATGTTTGAACATAAGGGCTTTGACCTGAGACGCCCCCTTCGCCCGCGCTCCAGGCTCCCATTCTGATTAGCTCGACTACTATTTCATTATTAAAGGGAAGCAAAGATTGGAGAACCTTGTTCTTGGAGTGACAAACTACACGTTCGAAAAGCCCAGTTCAAGACAAACGACCACGCAGGAAAATTAGTAGAGTGGTTGAGGGGTCTGTCCTTACCCTTGAAAGAGGTCTTGGTCAACATGCAATCGGACCAAAAGATCTTCGTTGTGGACAGTGGGTATGCTGTGGTAGAGTTGGTGGAGGCATCGGTCGGCTGGGAACGACAGAGGGAAAGGAAAAGGAAGGTGATAGTGGAGCTGGCAGAGGATGAATACGAGAAGATGAAGGAAGCAAGGGGCGGCAAAAGGAGCTCGTTGAGCGATGACAAGGAAGCAAACAAGCTCCTCGTCAATAATTGTTTCAAGGGAAGGCGGTGAAGGTGGAGTCCCCCAAGAGAAATGTGATTTTCATGGTCCGACGATCGTGGCACTAGCACCAAAGGCAAGGCAAGAATGAAAAGTAGAAGGAGAAGAAGCCCCTTGGAAGAAGGCGAGATTGGAGCCGACCCGCCATCACTGTAGATGACAAGGGTGATGGTGAGGAGGCACCAATGAAGGAAGGGGAGATGGTTCAAGCTGCCAAAGTTGCGCCTAACGATGGCGTCCTCCTCTCCGTGGGGACAACTCACGAACCAATTGACTATGGTGGCTAATTTGGTAATGACAAGGTGAGGGTTGAGGCTGAATATACTGCGAAGGACCTTAACCTCCGTCGTCACCTTCCCCAATAGTTCAAGAAGGGGGTGTCCTTCTCCAAAGGTGCCGACTAGACGTTGGGATTAAACATCCGAGTTAAAAACTAGCCAGATACCCTGTCCATGGTTTGCAAGGTGGACCTAACCAGGAAGATCACCAACAATCTCCTTTTAGTATGTTTTTTTAGGTCGGTTTCCCCGTGTGAACTTTCTTTTTTGACGCTTTACTGACTTGTCTGTCTCATATGTAGGCTATTGACCACTTCACTCACTACATCGACCACGCGAAAAAGACAGAGACCAGTCTGGTCCATCAGGGCTAGAAGAATGCCCGCCTTGTCTAGCAGGTGAAGAAGCTCAGGGTCGACAAGACAGACGTTAAAGGGTCCATTCAAAACATGGGCTAAGAGGGCTGGAGGATAAAACTTGATCTTGTTGCACTATGGTCCATGTTTGTCCTCCTTCAGAACTACTGGCCCAACCAAGTGGGAAAGATCCAGGTCACCCACTCGGCAGAGCCGGACAGTCTCCGGGAAGAATTGGTGATGACGAAGGAAGAAGTCTGGGTGGCTGAGGAAGTGGCAGTGTTGAGGATGGATGTCGCCGGCCTGGAGCATAGGACCTCCACTTGGAGTTTTTCCCGGAGATCGTCATGGGCATGAAGGAGAAGGCCGCTAGCGAGTTTGAAAATCCTGCTATACCCAAAGCAGTGGATGACATATATAAGGTTACGATAGGAGTCATTTGCTACGAGTCTCTTAGACTAAGAGCTTCCCACAGGAGAGCTTAGGAAATATTTCCCCTGTCAAGTACCTGAGTTGTGAATCCAACTACTTGGTGCTTGGTTTGGATCATGCGAACAAAAGGTTCTTTGAGATCTTAACAAGTGGCTCTTTGGAAGATAGGGAGGACACAGAGGACAAAGGAGCTGCCCCAATAGGTATGTAAGTAAAAATGTATTTTTCCTTTTATTTATCTGTAATGTATATTATTTTAATTTTGCAACTTCTCTTTCATAGTGAATAAAGGAAGTTTTTAGCCAAATGACGTGCAATGCATATATGAGTGTATGTATGAATGTATGCATGCATGTAGGGATGCAAGATATGAATGATCCAGGTAGGCGTCCACACGAAGCACACTTAAGTGGAATTTTGCTAACTAATGCTTCGTTGTAGTTCAGCTTGTTATTTTAATTATATTGCTTCCGCTATATGAGTTAAACAGTTCTGTTTTATTAAAGTTAAATATTTTTTTGTATAATCTCCCCTATGATTTAAGAGAGTTGTCGTGGTGTCCCGAAAGGGGATGTCACAGTGGTCCAGTTGGCTTGGCCCGATGACAATCTAGACAGTTGATGTCGTGTCATGTGGACGGTTGTTGTGCATTCAGACTTCCCGCCCAAACAAATTATCTACTATGTATGAAGAGTAAATAGGTGGCTATCCCTAACGACTTTTGCCTCAACCTAAAGCTAGAGGAAGTGTCTTAGCCTTCTTGTCACTTGTGGTCAAGTGGGTTAGGATTGGCTTCGGCAATGGCGAACATGACAAGGGACAAAGGAATGAACGAAAAAGAAAGATTAACAGACGAAAATATGATGGCCAAAGTAAATTGCAAAATATTAATTTACACTAACAAATTCTTGGATTAGATAGATATGGTCCTATTTGTTAGCTTGTGTTGAAGCTCTTCTGTGAAGTAAAAACTAATAGAGTAAAAAAGTTTCATCTTTAAGGTTGTTGAAAGGTGAGAATAAAAAAATACACCAAATGACTAAAAATATTACAAGATTTGCGTAATGAATATGTCCAAATCTAGGAAGATTTGTAGTTTATTTAATCTAAGTGAACAACAATGCACAATTATGTTTCCCAGGTCTTGGAGATTCTCGTGGATACAAACTGGGAAAAAGTTGCATAGAGCTTTCTGTAGAAGTCAGTGTCTAAACAACCCTCGTAAGTGGATAAAAACTTGTGGGGTTGTAGAAAATGCCAAATTTAGATTGTATCTCATGTATTTTTGTTAACCACATATTGCAATCGGTTGCTTCTCTTCAAAATTAAACAACTATAAAAGAAGATCGGGCTTTAAGATGTAAAGCTTTATAAACTGTAAGCTATTACTGTGCAAAAAGAGCACAATGGCAAACCAATAAAGAGGATAATTTCAGTACAGCTAAAAGCAAACTGTTAGCTATTTCTCTTTCATCTTTTTTTTTACCATGGTTTTCTGTTTCATTTGATTCTCCATGCTTTGTTGTATAACTTGTATTAACCACAACCAACAGCTACACTAACCATTCTTATCTGCAAGCAATAAGAGGAGGTGGAGGAGGGTGCTGAGGAGGATGACACATGCGCACTAGACTCTTGAAAGGTTGAATTAATAGCCGGACATCAAAGAAGGGCAGAAGAACTCACAATCACTTTTTCTTACACCACATTGCTTTTAGCTTGCATGTGCCCCTCTAACTTACAAAACCATTTACCAACAAGAGAAAAAGAGAAAGCAAGAAAAAGTAGAGTGAGAGGAGAAGAGAGGAAAGTGGTGCATGTTGGTTAAATCAGTCATTGTAATTGTTACATTTTCCATGTAAATCTTCCTAGAGGGGCACTTCAGTTGGAATACTCAAGGAACTGAGTGAAATCATAGTCAGAAAAGACTGACATGAATCCGAAAAATAAACAACCAACACAAAAGATGGATCAAAACCTCAAAGACCAAGAAGTAACTTACCTCTTGCACTTACCTACTTTTAATTTTAATTATTAAATTTTGTTAACCTCTTTGCAAGTCTAGATGTTCTAAATTCAGTTTACATTTTAACTAAAATGGATGGAATAAAAGCATGGTTTTTGCAAAGTTGGGTCACTTGGGTTGAGATTTGTGATTAAAAACTTGATGTTAGCATGGGACATGTAGGAAGTTGACACGGCTAATGGCACAAGTATGGATTTTGGCTGACCCACTCTATAAATACTCCTAAATATATCATAAAGATGACAACTCATAACATAATGTTTGTTTACCTTTCGAAAAGTGAAAGAAATCCTCCGTGAACTTCTTCTTATCATTTCTCCTCTCACAACATCAACCTGCAATATTCAAGTATGGAACCCTCTTACTGAGAGTGGCACAGTTGATTACTCTTTTTTGTACAGTTTTGAAATTGAAATGGTATTCTATGTCTAATATCTTGATCTGAATAATATAAATGTAAGAATAAATAAATACCAAGAGAAAATTCTTTCAATTAGATTAAACAAGTAGTGTATATAACAAAGTGGATCAAGGACCTGTTTAATTCCAGCATAAAAAAGTCATTAAACCACAACACAGTTGAGACTGTTGATACATGCAAAAAGCGTCTTTCCCTAGAGCACTAAATTATCAACAAGCTAACCAGATAAGTCGGGCAGACATTGGAGAACATGCTCTTAAAACAAGGCAAGAATTGAAAATAACAAGTCAATTGAATTTGACAATGCAAAATAAAGAATAAGGATTGTCTCTATTATTTTCATAGCATATCAACCACAGGAGGGACACCATTTCAAATAATATAAAATTGAAACTTCAAGAAGCTTATAAAGCGTCTGCACACCTTATGATGCGGAATGTAGTGATGCCAAGCATATCGTCCTTCACCCGATAAAAGAAGCATAGAACGAGGAGGAAGAAAAATAGCTTTCCTTATAAAATTTAAAGATTCATGGGGACCTTGCTTATCTACTAAATTAAGTCCCCATGAACCATGGTGATACTTCCTGAATTCCATAAGGCATGATCCAGCCAAAGAGACACTAAAAATATAATCATCAAACGCTGAATGTGTGTCAATATGTGGCGATAAGCCAATCCCAAGAGGATATTCGTTAACCTGCAAAATTTTATATAATTTCTCAATGGAAGCTACTGTATGCCACAGCAAACTTATATGGCTGCAAAAAATGAAAAAGAAAAATACAAAAGAGCTTCCATGCAGCTCATTCAAACCATCAGGAACTAATATTTCAGGAAGTATTACCATTTATTGGAGGTCAGCTATACGGATTTTGCTTCTCTATTCAGTTATATTTTGAGCTAATTTGAACAACAGCCATTGTGACCATATGTGAGTCAAGATCATGCATAACTTGATTATCTGATTATACTTTCCATTATCGTCTTATTTGTTGTAGGTTTCATGTCCACCCTCTCCTTTAATACAATTCATTTACAATGAAACCACTCGACCATGAACACCCATCTTTCACAACATTTGGTTCTCAGTCACACAAATTCTATAGAAATTTGTCGCTTAAGAGCCCAACACACTCTTATGTAGCATAGCTAGTTAAAGTCTTATGCATTGTTTAGTTCAACTTGATAAGCATAGAATTTTTATCACACCACCATTTTAACAAGTGTAACTTCATTGTGTAACTAACATCTCTGTACTTAAAGTTCTCACATGATGGAACAATTATCATATGCAATCTCACAACATTATCACTCCTTCCTTGATGATCGGCAAACAATAAAAATTATTAACATCCCCATATAGAAAATAAGATTAAAAAAAAAATCAATGCCCGCTCGCCCGGCTGCCAACCTCCTATCCATCCTATATTGCATCGACCAAGCAACAACAAATAATAAAATTCATTCCAAGCATTGTTCATCAGGAATCATATTTACAAATGTTAAAGTCTCAAGAATTTAGAAAGTAAGTCTTGAAGAAGAGACAATTTTACGATTTTGTTTGATACCTAGACCATTTTGATCACGTCCAAAACTAAAATGATACTTGATCAAAAACAATAACGATAATAATAATAATAAAAATTGTATTACATCCTACATAACTTTTAATATAAAAAATTTATTTTATTTCATATCTTAGATTAATTTCAATCCATCAATCAACTTTAAAAATAAAGTGAAATGTGAAATAAAGTTGATAATTTTATTGAGAATGATTGAGGATGTGAGTAAAGTAAAACTTCTTTTATATTAAAGTTTGTGTGGGATGCGATAAAATTTTATTATTATTACTATTATTTAACCAAGTACTATTTTGGTCTTTGGCACGACTAAAATGATCTAAGAACCAAACAGACCCTAAGTCTCTAGAATTACATTTTAATGTAGCTTTCACCACAAACTCTTGGAGGTATGGGATATTAAAAGAATTTGTTTTTGGATGTATGTTTTGGAGATGGATGTTTTTGGGATATAAAGGGAGTTTTTTTTTAAGTATGCTATGGAGATAGGTTTTTTTGGAATATAAAGTTTTTTTTATGTTATGACATAAAAGAAAGTTATTTTATTATTATGAATTATTTTTAGTATGAAATAAAATTAAATTATTTACTAAAATATATGTAAAATGTGAAATAAAATTGAACTTTAAGATTGAAATTATCTAAGATTAACATAAAGTTGATTGTTAATATTAAAATTGGCATATAATGTTAAATAAATACAAAACATTAGTAAAAGTATTTTTAGGAGGGTTTTGGGGATTTTGCGAGCCCCAACCAAATGAGGCCCTGCAATATTTGTCCTTTACAAACCATGCAAATTTCAAACAAAAAGCGTAAAACCAGAAAGAAGGCAAAGCATTAACAATATGTAATTATGTTATCTAAACACCAGGCATGTGAATGAGTAGCGTAGATAAGACAAAGTAAAACTAAAGAATCAAAGAAAAATAATAAACAGTAAATCTTCGAAATATGTTTTACACAGGCTTTTGATATATAGCAGGTACCACTGGGGTTAGAAGATGCACACTCTATTTTAGCTCTTACATGAAACTGAATGAAGATAATTATTTTTTGGAGGTAATGATGGTAGCTATTGCACACGCATAAAGACATGAATGACATTAAAAAGTTAGAAAATGTTATAAACTTAACTACTGAACTAGACAAAATAATTAGAACATCACACGTACTGTCAGTTGATCAACATCATAGCCATTCTTGCCACAGATGCCATGAAATGAAAAGATTTTCTCAAGCATTGGAGAAAGAAAAGATGGAAGTTCACCAAGGAACTGCTTAGAATCAATATTCCTTGTCTGTAAAAAAAGTACCCGTAAACTTCATAAAGCACCTTTGATGCACAAAAAAATTAAAGAAAAAACCTTCAAAATGATAAAAGAGAAGGAATAAATTCATAAGCAATTTGTAGTTTCAATTGTTGATCAAATAACAATATCACAAGCGACTAATAACGGAATTACATAATGGATTGATCAATGCAATAATTCTCAACCATAAATAGATTGAATGTAAATGAAAATTTGGATAATTATGTTTTAGTGTACACCTAGATTTGAGTTAAAGAATCGATATTCTAGATAGGGAAGGGTGAGAGTTAGCTTTTAATGAAAATTCTTCAATAATGTAGTTTCCTTTTATTGAGTGAAAAAGCTATTACTCATTTCTATTTCAGCCTATTGTCGTTTGCACCTACTCTATCATCAAGTCATCTCCTCTACGTCAGTGCCTCATCCTTCTTGCGAGGTCAACTTTAGCAGTTCGTCCTCATCCCCATTGCAAGCCCTGCCTGCAGTTTTCTGCCTTTGCGGGCTGGCCGCCTAAGGAACGCCAAGTTGGACGCAAGTTCGCGTAGGTTCCAAGAAAGGAGATGCAGCTGCTTCCTCATCCATTTATGTTGCCACACTTATCTCTCCCTCTTACACAGTTCGCATGGTTGTGTAGCTGTTCGCCTACATCACACGCCCAATGACTAGGCCATTCGTCAAGTTCTCACACGTGTGACATTGCACATGTCTAATCCGCGATTCCCATAACCTAATTTGGGAATTGACAAACAATTGTCTGGATATGTTTACTGAGTATTATAGTTGTAGGACCCATACCCATCTCATTAAGGGCGGGTTGAATGGGTATAGTTATAAATTGTCACCCCTAGATTTTATTTTTATTGTATTAAGGATAGTTTCATATTTGCTTTAGGGACATATGATACTTTATTTTATGCATTTATTCTTGCATGTCCTAATTTAGTGTCATGTGGTCTCCATACAAAGCCATTACCTACTAGTATAACAGATAGAGTCGAATAAAAATTTGTGTTTGAGTGCAAATTTGGATTTGGGTTTCAGGGACATATTTCCTCATGAAGTAAATTTACCTGCCCTTTTCTTATGAAAGAAAAACATGATCATCTTCATTGTTTTTTTTTATTTAAAAACATGTTGAACACATTGTTAATAGTAAAATCCATTCCTTCTACTCAGACTAGGGCAGTAAATACAACCTCGTCATTGCCACCTTCACTCATCCAGTATCACTGTGTCTCCGGAGAAAGAGAAAACAAAAAGAACGTAAAAACACTTTATGCAGCCACTCTAACTCTTCTTCAACATGCATCAGTTCCTCATAAGTATTGGGATGGTGTCGTCTCAACATAAATATACCATATCAATTACCTACTAACTCCACTACTACACCATTTGACTCTCTTATAGAAACTCAAAGGTCAACTTGGTTATGCTTCTTACCATTGGCTGCAACCATATACCAAACACAAAAGCAGCTATATTTGCAGTTATGTGTTTTCTATAGTACAGAAATATGCATCAAGGTTGTTGCTGCTTGCATGAAAGGATCAGGTAGGTTCATATATCCTGTCGTATTTATTTTCAAAGGTGTTTTTTCTTTTGAAAGGTGCCAACATGTTATTTTACATGTGTTATTAACTATTTGAATAAAAATCATTTCGTACAATTGCAAGGTCTGGTACCTCTCTATGTTGTGTGACACCTTGGTCCCTACATTAGTTCACACTCATTCAGATCATCTAAAGATGGTATATGAGTAGTTCCTACTGTTTACTCACCAGCTTCCCTAATCTCATCACAATTTCCTGCTGAGGGACCATCTTATTCTGAGTCACCTTCACCTCCAAACTTGACATACGCAAGATGAGTGGGTGATGGTTCGCTATCACCAACCTCACGATTGCATTCTCCAAACAAAGACACTCCAATAACACATTTGATGATGGGGCGCACATAAGACAGTTGAAAGCTCCCCAAAATCTTCATAACTACCTTTACGCTTTTGTTCTTTAGATAACATCTATTAACACATAAAGCTAGTGAATCTATCTACTCCCACCTCTAGCAATCACTCACGTCCAGCTACCTTGGTTGCCTCGATCCACACAACAAAACCCATTTGATTTACTCTAAGCACCAATGGATCTTCTGTGGTGTGTTGCAATAACTGTTGAGTTTGATGCATTGCTTCAAAATGGAACAGGGGGCCTTATTCCTCGTGTTGCATCTATGAACATGGTGGACATACTCAAGCATAAAGCATACGGCTTCATCAAGAGACATAAAGCTCACCTTGTTGCTAAAGGCTATCATCAATAACCTAAACTCGATGACATAGACACTTTTAGTTTAGTCATCAAAATCACAACTATCAAAACTATTACATTCTATTGCCATCTGCTCAAACTGGAGTGATTACCAACTTGATGTCTCTAATGCATTCCTCCATAGCTCACTTTCGAATAGGGCTGCTTATTGGACTGGTTCGACTCGGAACCGAACAGGAACCGGTCCAGTAAGAACCGGTTCGGTCCAAAACTGGTTGAACAGGACCAGTTCTAACCGGTTCCGGGCCGCAGAACCGATCCGGACTGGTTCTGCGTAAGCAAAACTGGTTATTCGGTTCGAAACCGGACCGGTTCCGGTCAGAACCGATCCGGACTGGTTCTGCGTAAGCAAAACTGGTTATTCGGTTCGAAACCGGACCGGTTCCGGTCAGAACCGATCCGGACTGGTTCTGCGTAAGCAAAACTGGTTATTCGGTTCGAAACCGGACCGGTTCCGTTGAACCGGAACCGGTCCGGTTCAATTTCTTTTTAAAAAAAAATAAAAAATTGGGGGCAGCCCTGCCCCCATGCTGATTGCAGTTGGCAGCATTAATGCTGCCAGCTGCAGATATTATTAAAAAAAAAAAAATTAAATTAAACGGTCATTTGACCGTTGCAATTTGCAAACGGTCAAATGACTGTTTTAAATTCTAAAATGACAGTTTTAAGGTCATTTTAGACTTTTTAACATGTATTAACAATTTTTTGATGATAATTCCTACAATTTTCATCAATTAATTCTGTTCTTCTGCTCTGTCAAAAAACCTGCAAACACGTTTTAATGGCTTCCCAACGTCGATTCTCTGGCGTTTCTTCCTCAAGTCGCCAAGGGAATGTTGATTCGAAGTATGTTCTGCAACTCGATCATCTTCCTGCACTCGGTGAGAACTTTGATGAAAATTCAGAACCTGATCTCGATCTATCTGTGGAACATGATCCTGAGGCAAGTGGAGATGTTGGCACCGGCACTGGCCCGTCAATGCAATCATCAAGTATCTCTAATAAGTCTCGAACAAAACGCAGTAAGGTATGGGATTTTTTTGATTTACAAATTAAACCGAATAACAATTCGGAGAGACCTGAATATGTCGCTATTTGTAAAATTTGTAAAAATTAATATTCATATAAATAAGGTGGTACCGGTGGTGGGACTGGTACATTTAAGAAACACCTAGTTAGATTTCATAAGTTTGATGAAAAAACTTATCAACCTACTACTATAGAGCCATCCCAAATACAACTCAATCCACAGAGTGGATCTATGCCGTGGGCTTTTAGAAATAATAAAGCACGTCGAGGTTTAGTCCGATTTGTAGTACGAACCAAACAGCCATTTACTATATGTAAAAAAGAGGAATTTTTAGAATATATTGTTCAATATTTACAACCTCAATATACTTGTATTTCTAGGTATACACTTAAAAAAGATTGTATGTCAATGTACGAAGAAAATAGGAAATCTCTTATTCAACACCTCAGTAATATTAGTTATAGGGTTAGTTTAACATCCGATATTTGGACTAGTACTACTGGCGCGAGTTATTTAGTTGTTACTTGTCATTGGATCGATGGACAGTGGGGAATGCAGAAACGGATATTATCATTAGATGTATTAGACGATACCCATACGGGTTCAACTATTTTTTCTTATATTCGCAATGTTTGTAAAATTTAAGATATAAAAAATAAAATTTTTAGTATTACTTTGGATAATACCTCGAATAATAGTTCTGCAGTTAATTTTTTATAATAATTTTTAAGGCCTCCGCTTTATGGTTCTCTTTTTCATGTTAGATGTGCATGTCATATCATTAAGTTATGTGTTTCTAGTGCTTTTAATTCCGAACATTTAATTATCGATAAATTTAAGCATGTTGCAAAATGGATTCGTTTAAATTCAAATGTTAGCCGTGAATGAAAACATGTTTGCGTAAGTGCCGGAATAAATTGTGTAAAATTTCCCATACCTGTAGAAATTAGGTGGAATTCACTTCATCGTTTATTCGAATCACTTTTACCATACGAAGATTTGCTAACTGCTTTTTACAATTAATATACACTTAATCATGACCTTCAATTATGTTCTTATGATTGGATTTTTAAAAAAAAAGTTTTTGAATTATTGTCCATTTTTAAGGAATCTGCTGAAAACTTCTCAGGTTGTTATTATCCAACTTCACCTATTTTTTTGCCTTATGTTTTTCAAATGTTTCAAAAAATTTTAGAGTTTGGATCAGATTCAATTTTGAAAACTTTTATTGCTGACATGGAATTAAAATTTAAAAAATATTAGGAAAAAATTCCACTGTTATATTCAATAGCTGCTATTCTTGATGCTCGTCAGGAAACCGAAGCTATTGAAACTTTTTACGCGAAATATTTTGATTTCTTGAGGAGTAATACTGATGCCGAAAAAGCATCAGTTTTTACAACTCTTCAAGAGTTATTTTCTCTTTATTACAGTGAGCAGGTTACGAGCAGGAATGTCAAACGTGTGGAAAGTCAAACAGGAACACAGAAAAAGTCTGGCATTTTCAACGTTCTTAGGTTAACGGCGACAAAAAGATCTGTTGCTACAGATAAAGGGAAAGCAACTGTTGGAGAGCAATCTACACCTCAGAGTCAACCCCCTATAAATTTGAACGAATTGCAGTTTTATTTACATCTCGGAGAGAAATTTGATAATGATATGAGCTTATTGGAGTGGTGGAAAAACTCATCAAAACAATATCTCGTTCTATCTGCTTTGGCATGAGATGTACTAGCAGCACAAGCTTCAACGTAGCTTCTGAATCAGTCTTTTCCACAACAGGAAGAATAGTAGGAGATTACAGAAGTAGTTTGTCTCCTGCAATCCTTTGCATACTTACCTGTTTACAGGATTGGTTTGCTGCTGAGTCCCGAAATCAACAATATAATTTCGTGGACGAATTTAAGGATAATAGTTCAGAAGAAGAGGAGGAATACTCGAGAAGAATTCTTTGTATTACGACGAATAATTTTTTTATGTGAAATATTTGTACGAACTGTAATTATTTTTTATAAATAATTACATTAATATTAATAAAATTTCTTAGATTTTTTTATATTAATTTTGTCAGAAATATTACAAAATATATAATTTTTTTTATAAAATACATTTAAAAATATATATTTTTAAATTAATTTACCCGATTGACCCGACCCGACCCAAATATATGGATCCGGACCGAACTCAGACCGGATCCAAGGTAGGCTAACCGGTTCCGGACCCGGTCCGGAACCGATTGGAACCGGATTGGACCTGGAACTGGTAGAACCGGACCAGAACCGGTCCGTTCCGATAACCACCTCTACTTCCGGAGACAATCTACATAGAGCAACTACAGCTTCATCCGTCCATTACATTCTTCTCATATTTGATATCAATGTAATCCCATTAGGGCCACAAACAAGCTCTTCAAGCTTGGAGGTTGGAATTAAGCATAAGGCTTTTATGGCTCAAAGACAAACACCACTCTGCTCCACTTGAGTACATCTTCCTCGAAGGTCTACATTCATATTATTGTTGATGATGTAATCGGGAATGATCCCAAGGTCATTACTATTGTAATTCAATCCTTAAGTACAAAATTCATAATTCAAGATCTCCAACATGCCCAATATTTTCTAGGCATTGAACTTCACCCACACTTTGTTGTGTATTTTTATCAGAGTAAATACAATCTTGGCATCCTTCAATGTGCTAACATGGATGGTGCTTATCCCATCTCCTTCAATGTGTTAAAATGGATGGCGTTTGTCCTAAATAGATTGTCAATAAAAATATTGACTTATCACCTAGCTGTATAGAAATTTCACTTTTCCATTTTTAATTTCTTAATATGCATTTAAGTTCTGATGATTAGCAAAACAAAGACAGGTACATCCTATGCAACTTTATTTAAAGGAATATCCTAAAGATTGTTAAGAAAATTGTCCAAAACAATTCTACAACCAGCTTACTGAAAGGATCCGAGTGTTCCAAAAATACATAAATGGGAAAATGAAAATTGATAGCATAAAAAAACAGAAAATAAAAGAAACCAATGACTAAAAGCAACATTAAATGTTTATTTTCAAAAAACGAAAGTAACAATAAGTGTTGCGAAAATGAGAAAGTTAAGTCATAAGAATATATTTATAGAGGAAAATTGATTGTAGAGACAAACTTCATGTTCTTGGTGTAAACACATCATTCTAATAAAGAAGAGTTCATAAAATCCAAAAAGATGTGATAGATTACTCATAACAAAGATACAAGGTTCACCTCTATCTACCAATCTGTGGGTTGTTGCAAATTGGCTAATATACAAGCATATCTAATGACACCATTTCTTAAGCATTTTATGCTTTTCCTACCTTTACAAGTTTTTATGGACAGATAGTTATATCAAAGCATACATGGAGTCTATAACAACAAACAAAGATGTATTTAACATACTTCATATAGGAATTCATAACCATAGTGCTGCACCCTTCTTTTGGAAAGACTCTTCCAAGGCCTATCATCAACTGCAGCAAGAAGCATCTGGAAACCACATAAGACAAACAAACAAGTGAATGTTTCAATGCTACTCAAGGCCTATCATCCTGCCCGCACTCTATTAAGCTTAGTTGGCAAGGAAACGATATGAACCTGCTCCTCTTCCAACGTTACAATGTTATGTACCAGGTAAATTCCTGGAATTGCTAGCTCTGATGACAACAAAGATATCGGAAGTGAACCATTGCTTCTTACCTAAACAAAATGCAGCTCATTATGGAGATAAGTTAACTTGTCAGAAGTAGCCAGAAATCTCACACGATCATAACTGTTCGATGAAACTAACTAAGAGTGCCACAAGCATACTTTGACCAAGATAAGTTTCTCTATATCATGCAAGATGAAGTATCTTGGTGAATTTTCCCATAGTAGTCATTTATCTGAAGTTGTTTTACGCATCTGGATAACAATAAATTTCATCTACGACTCTAACATAACAACGGTCATCATGCATGAACAAATAGTAGGACAAGATTCACATCATCGAACATCAATGAAGATAGATATTCTTCCAATCACGAAACCATAAGTATAAGAAGTACAAAAAGAGCAATCATGAAAGACCTATCAGGACAATAGACACTTTTAGGGTATTCTTGCCAACTAAACATAGTTATGGATACAAAACCTTCTGAGGCTGTTGGGGTACTGAATAGCGTAAATGCAAAATTCGTCCACCAAGACCTGAACAACTACGTCCATTTAAACTTCCATAGGCTGCTTGAGCATCAGATACCTCAGAAAAGCAAACAATGACACGAGTGCCACTTTCATCAGCAGGATGGATGCCAGTAACCTCACCAAAGGTTCCAAAAATAGCTTTAATATCATTAAATGATATGCCCACTGCAGGACCACAATTAGCAACATATAAGTTTGAGGTTGCCAAGTTATCTGAACTCTTAGGATGACTAAATCTCGATGTGGTCAAATCCATAATGCACAAGGTATCTTACAGCATCTGAAGCCATGAAAGAAACGAACAAAATTATAGCAGATACAAAATTAGGTTAAGATAAAGGAAATCAACAACAGTACATTCATGATGCAACAACTAGAAAATAGGAAGATAGTAAATGTTATAGGTACCAAAGGCTAAAAGGTACCATAAGCTAAGAGTGAAGAAACATGGAAGAACACATAATCCCTGATTGATATCGGGAAGGGTAAAAGGGAAGGGAAGTAGACTAAGAGGGAAAAGAGGAAGAAGAACAAAAGGGAAAAAAGAAAAAATGAGAAAGTAGGGGAAAGACAATTTAAGGAGGCAATATTCTGCAATAAAGACAACATAACATACAAATTACAAAGTAACAGGACAAATTATAGAGATTATTTTGGTTCCCTTGCACACACAAGAGGCTGGTGAATTCGGTTAATTAAAAATTTTAATTTTAATTTCGATTAATTTAATTTTTATTTTTTTTTAAAGATAACCACTATTGTGAGTCCTTTGTTATTTTGAGCAAGAGCAACATATTCCAAATCTTGTGATTATTTATAACCTACAAAGAAAAGACAATATACAAATACAAGTGTATTAAATTATGCATATACATACATATTTATAGATATTAGTACATATATATAAGTAACATGTATGTACAAAAAAGAAAATATAAATAAATTGTTGGTACGAATAGTTAGTAATAAAAAAATTGCTGAAAACTAAATGTTAGATATATAATAAATAACTGGTAGTAAAGTTAAATTAAAATGTATGTAAAAAATAAATATTAGTATTGCAATAAATAAATGTTAGAGGTACAAAAAAATAATGCTAGTGAATTAGGTGTAATAAGTAAATATAAATTGCAGTAAGTAAATCTTGTTTGAATTCACAAAAACAAATTTAGTGAATAATTACCATAACTATAGCGGACTAAATAAATCAAAATATTTTTTATCATCGTATATCTTTTGTTAGGTGAATTAGATTTACCAAATATACAAACCCGATTCCGTTCCACTACTATAGTCAAGTTATATCTTGAATCTATGGTCAAATTAATTAACTTTTGGCCGAACAATATCTCTCCAAACTTAAATCAACTAACCTGCAAAGTTTAAATGATGTCTTATAGGTTTTCAAGAAATTTAAGTTATGAGGAGCTTCGAATTCTTCTAATCACTGAAACTCCATTTTAGAGGTTGTTAAGACATTTCGAAAAAAACTTAATCAAGTACACAAGCCACAAAAAAGAGTATTAAACCGATTTATTCACACAAGCTAGAAAATCAAGAAAAATACAAGAATGGCAGGTGACACAAGATGTATAGTGGTTCGGCTAACCTAAGGCTTAATCCACTTGTGTTTTTCCTTTGAGGATCCACTAATCCAAGTTTGTTATGACCAAACTCAAGCCATAATACAAACAGAAAACTAATCTTTTCAGATCAAAGCACAAACCTATCAAACATTTTCACAAGGGATAAGGTCCAAATCTTCGATCCTTTTCACCGAGGGCAAAGAACAATCCCACCTATCCTTTTACTTAGAGACAAGGAAGAACCCCTCTCCATACAGAAAGACTTAAAAACAAAATATGTACAAGTGTAAAAGATGCCCTTATAGGTTGTACAACAAAAAAATTAATTTCAAATTTTACAAGCATTCTTACGTGCAAGGAAAAATAACTCAAATTTCTAAAGAAATAATTATTGTTCTCTTTCTTTTAGCCCTGTAAAATAGGCCTTTGAAAAAAAAAAAAAAAAAGAGAGATAACAACACAATGAAATATATTGATATCGCTTAATATTAAATAAACAAAAACTTCAAGAATTTTTCTAGAAGAAAATACTTTGTAAAAATAGATGAAAAGTTTTCTGAAAATATAATTTTAGCTCTACAATTTAAAGAAAAAATTTCAAATCATTTTTATCATTGTATAGTTTTAAAAATTAAAAACAAACAAACAAATAGAAAAATACTTAGAAAAATACTTTCGTCGAAAAAATCCAAAAAATTTCTCAAATGAAGTAGAAGCTATGATAAACTAGTAGTAAAAATTTTGAAACTTTTGGAGCTCAAATGAGAAGTATAAAAATCGAAAAAGCATTCAATAAAAACCAGTTCCAAGAAAAAGATAAAATAGTCATGTACAACACACCCAAAACAATCCAAAACTGTCAAGAAAGCACTCTTAGAAGTAGTAACCATAAAGTTGAAGTTTATGAGAGAGATTTATTAGCTAAAGAGAGAGATAGCGAGCTTGGAACACCAAGTTGTGTAAAATTGGCTAAAACATGTACTATTTAAAGGACATCTAAAGCCAAAAGTGTTATTTTAAAGTAGGACACTTGGTTCATTTAGTTGGAAACAAGGCATCAGCATTTGAGTTGGTTTTAACATTTGGACAAAATGAAAATTAAATAATCTTTTTAAAGATTTTTATTGGAATTCAAAATATTGAGTTTTGAACGAACTGAAAGCATCCAAAACCTTTTTCAAATTGTCTAAAAACCTGCATGCAAATTTTTTAAAATTTTGTTAAATTTTTATTTATTTATTTATTTATTATTATTATTATTATTATTATTATTATTATTTTGAAGTAGATTTTATTGTTGAAGTTACAATGACACGTTAAAGTGTTGAATTATTGTGTGAATTAAATCTAACAAAAAAACTCAAAAACTTCAAAAGTTGCAAATATTAATGAAGATTAAAGCAAATATGTCACCAAATAATTTCTTTATGAAAATTGGAATTACTCGAAAATGTCAATTTGTCCAAAAATAAATTCACTCGAAAAAAATCAATTTATTCGAAAACATAAAAACAAGAACTCAAACTAAATAATGAGAGGAATTTAATTGCTTTGTTCATTTTAAATTTCTCCAGGTCGATGAGTTGAAAATTTCATGTATTTATACGTTGATCTAACATTCTAAGAGCAAATATGTCTTAAAGTTGAATCTTGAAACACTTCGATGACTCGAAGGACATAACTACCGCTTAAGGTTTCTTAAGCATCTTTGGTGCTAATTAGACCGCACCAGAAACAGTCATGCCCAGATGTCTACCACAGCAGCAATTTGTCGCTCCATCACTACTGGTTGTTCAATGGCCGCCAGTGAATAGTTAGGATGATTACGCTGAGACTACGGAGCAAGTCTGACCGACCATGTGGAGCTTGGTCAGAGCAGGCGTGATTTCATCTTCCTCTGCATCGGTAGCCTAACGCGACAGAAATGGGAGGCCACTACAATAATTATGTACAGGTGCAATTAGGTCAGTTGGATTAGCTTATAAGTTCAACCTAGATGATGTTGAACATAAACCTAAAATTAACCCATTTATAGAACAAATTAACCCAAATTGATGGCAGAAGTAGATTCGGGTCATGTTTAACTGGGTTTTAACTCAGTCTTGGGTTTAATTTGGATAAATTGACTTCCAATTGGAGTTGTATCCCATAATAATTAATTGACCTGTGTCCCTTTATAAATTATTGGCTAATTATCTGGTCAATTCAACTCTTGTGATAAATTTTTTAGGGGACTTATCCTAGGCTAACCAAGTTCATTCTAAGTAGATTTGGTTGGTCTATTGAATAGCCAAAGTTTAGGGCAATTAATTCACAAATTTTTAAGTCACTTCTTCATTTAATTTGCTTATTTTGGAGATTAAATCAATCCAAATTTTATATTACCATGCTCCACGGTTTTTCTATAACTTCTACAGTATTTTGGTAATTTTTGGCTATTTTTATGAACTTGCTCCCTTTATGGCCATTTTATGGATTTAATAAATCAAACTATAGCTTGTTTTGTAAAAATAATTTCAATTTGAAATTTCTTTAACTTCAAATAATTTTGAAGTCGACAGTGACAGTTGTCATCTGTTCAAACGAAAGCTTTTCATCGAGAGAGAATGTAGATCCCCTCAACAAAAAAAGCTCTACCTACATAGAGTTACCCTTTAAAGGACCTTCAATCACTTGAAGTTCTTGTGTGCCTCTAGAAGTTGGGAAGACAAGCTACAAAATATTGTCTCAATGAGGACACAATTTAGCATGCCCAAATTAGGAAATTAATGAATATAGTAGTCAAGATCACATCACACCACTCTACTTGGATTATTATAAGATCAGCAGGAACACTTATGGCAGATTGGATACTAATATAAGACTTGATTTTTTATTAATTGGACATCTTGACTATTACGACAAATTGAAGATTTTGGAGAGAATTAGGATGATTTGATATTATGCTGCTATTATTCTATTTGTATTTTCTTTTTTTGAGCCTAGCTTAATTTGGCAAGTTATTTTTCAACATTTATCGTATTTTCAAATTTTATCATGAGATCTTTATATATAAAGGTTTCTTGCATTGTAATAGAATTAGACGTAATGATTAATAAAATAAAGTTTGAGTTTTCTTGAAGCCTAAATCCAGGAAAAGGAACAATATTCCAGTGAAAAAAATGACAAAGTTAGCTTTGCGTAAAAATCTCTCAATAACCTAGTTATCTTTTATATAAAAAATCTCAACATTTCCTTTGCCCTTCTTCCACGGCAATTTATTGTACGAACCAAACAACCATTTACAATATGTGAAAAGGAGGAATTTTTAGAATATATTATTCAATATTTACAATCTCAATAAAACCGTATTTCTAGGCATACACTTAAAAAAGATTGTATATCAACGTACGAAAAATATAAGAAATCTCTTATTCAATACCTCAATAACACTAGTTTAACATCCGATATTTGGACTAGCATTAGTGGCGCAAGTTACTTAGTTGTTACTTGTCATTGGATCGATGAATAGTGGGGAATACAGAAACAGATATTATTTTTAGATATATTAGATGAGGCCCATCCAGGTTCAACAATTTTTTCTTATATTCATAATATTTGTAAAATTTATGGTATAGAGAATAAAATTTTTTCTATTACTTTGGATAACACCTCAAATAATAATTCTGCAATTAATATTTTACAGCAATTTTTAAAACCTCCGCTTTATGGTTCCCTTTTTCATATTAGATGTGCATATCATATTATAAACTTATGTGTTTCTAGTGCTTTTAATTCCGAATATTTAATTATCAATAAATTTAAACATGCTGCAAAATGGATTAGTTTAAATTCAAACGTTAGGGAGTCTACTAAAAGCTTTTCAGGTTATTATTATGCGGCTTCGCCTATTTTTTTACCTTATGTTTTTCAAATATTTCAAAAAATTTTAGAGTGTAGATCAGATCCAATTCTTAAACTTTTATTGCTGATATGGTACTAAAATTTAGAAAATATCGAGAAAAAATCACTTTTATACTCAATAGTTGCTATGCTTGATCCTCATCAGGGAACTGAAATTATTGAAACTTTTTACGCAGAATATTCTGATTTCTTAGGGAGTAATACTAATGCCGAAAAAGCATCAGTTTTTACAACTCTCCAAGAGTTGTTTTCTCTTTATTATAGTAAGCAGGTTGCGAGCAAGAACGTGCAACGTGTGGAGAAACAAACAAGAACACAGAAAAAATCTAGCATTTTCAACATTCTTAGGTTGGCGGTGACAAAAAGATCTCTTGCTACAGAGAAAGGAAAAGCAACTTCTGGCAAATCCACAACACAAAGCCAAGCACCTACAAATTTGAACAAGTTGCAGTTCTATTTACATCTCGGGGACAAATTTGATGATGATATAAGCTTATTGGAGTGGTGCAAAAGCTCGTCAAAGCAATATCCCATTCTATCTGCTTTGACACGAAATATTCTAGCAGCCCAAGCTTCAATTGTAGCTTCCGAATCAGCTTTTTTTACTACAGAAAAATAATAAGAGACTATAAAAGTAGTTTATCTCCTATAACCCTTTGCATGCTTACCTGTCTACAGGATTACTTTGCTGTTAAGTTACAAAATCAACAGTATAATTTTGTGGACAAATTTAAAGATAACAATTCAGAAAAAGAGGAGTAGTACTCGAGAAGAATTATTTGTAATTACGACAAATAATTTTTTTTTGTAATGTAAAATATTTGTATGAATTATAATTATTTTTTAAATATTTTCGTTAATATTAATAACATTTTTTAGAATTTTTTATGTTAATTTTTTCAAAAATATAACACAATGTAAAATATTTTTTTTTATAAAATACATAAAAATTAAATTAAATTAATTTACCTGATTGACTCGACCCAACCTAAATATATAGATCCGGACTGGACTCGAACCGGATCGAAGCTAAGCTAACCGATTCTGGACCACATCTGGAACCTGTTGGAACCGGACCGGACCTAGAACCGATAGAACCGGACCGAAACCGGTCCGGTAACCACCCTGACTAGCAGTCAAAAAATCATAAATTAAAAAAACCTCTAAAATAATTTTACCTTCCTCATTGGTTTCCCTAAAATCATATAGACCATAACTACTATTAAATTCATTAGCAATGCTTTCAACATGCTCATTTAAATATTCTCTGATAAATATTTTGTTCTCCTAGGTATCCCTTATACTAACTTTTTTAAATATTCTATTTTATTTTTATCAGAATACCAAAATTTGAAACTAAAGTAATCAATTTCTTTGACTTTCATTTCATTTCCTGAAAGAAAAAAATATTATTCTTATGAATCATAATGTCCACTAATTTTATTAACTTGCCTGTCAGAGTGACTATATTTCAAATCTCTAATTTTATCCTAATATCTTGAAATAACTTCTTTACCTACATCAACCCAATATTTATTGTACTAACTATAAAAAAAATAAAGTAATGAGTCATATTTTAAATTTTAGGAGAAGATAATTGAGCATAAATTATGTTGTAATACCAGGATATCACAAAATCAATTTAATTTTATGCCAAACAAATATACCATGGAAGCTATTGATTTGTTAAGAAGTTTGATAAAAATATTTGAAGGGGAAAAAAAATCTATATTTGATTTTTATTAATTTAGAAAAAACTTAAGATAAAATCCCAAAAAACAGTGTTCTTGAGCGTTTTTAAAAAAATAATTTGTACTACTTACATTCAAGTTATTAAAAATATATATAAAGAAATTACATTTATCTAGACTAGACCTGGGCATTGGGCGGGTGGCCCGATGGGCTAGCCAAAGCCCGATCAATTTTGAGCGGGTTTGGTTATCTATTTTGGCCCGATATTCGGGTTTGGCCCGGCTCGAGCCCGATGTTGATTTATTTAGAGCCCGAGTCTGATCATACCCGGCCCGCCCATAAAGCCCGAATCGAGCTCGTAAACCTAATAAAATCTCCGACTCGTCCCGAGTCCCGACTCCCGATCTCCGCTCAGCTTGTTCCTCTTCTCTGTGCTGTTGCGGGCCGAGCCGACGGCTCTATTTCGTCAGCTAGGGTTTCGGCATTTCGCAAGGCAAACATAAAGCACGATCGGCATCGGTAAGTTTTCCATCTTCCCAACCACACTTCTTCCAGCCCTCAGCCCAAAAACCTAGCATCTGCTTCTGCTTCCTTCTCCTCTTATTCCCCTGTGGCACTATTACCATCTCTGGGCTCAATCCATGGTTGCAAGTTGCAACTGCAAGTTGCAACTCACAACTCACAACACGCACAGTCGCACGCACTCGTACGATCGGCAATGATGTGCAAAGGAGCACTTTGCTAGGGTTTTTTGATAAATATATCCTCTCCCTGGATCTCTTCTTTGCCTTAAGCCTTTAACCTAGTTGGATTCTTGTTTTCATCATAGTTTTTTTTTCCTGTGAGATCATGTTGTTCGCTCGGTCGCCGGCGAGCCGGCGCCGCTTTCAACCGCCAGGGCAAGCCGCACCATCCGGCCCCAGCAGCTCTCGTTGCTCTGTCATGTCTTACCCCTTGGCATTATTCCCTCCTTCTCTCCGACTTCAGAAAAGGATCTTGGGTCCTTTGCCCTCCAGTATCTCCTCCTGGCTCCCAAATTTTCTAACCTGTAGGCTGTAAGGCACTCTGCCTCAGTAGAGTTTTCTGATTTTATTTTTGCATTTTCGTTGAAATAGAGTGACATTTTTTGGCATTGTTGTCATGAATCAGTTTTTTGGAATTAGATATTCCCATCCTTTTGATTGACTATAGTTTTAGTTAAAAGGAGGTGTTTATAATCTGCATATTCAAGGATCCATTTTCTAACTAATTGTGTGACAAAATCATAAGGGCACTCTGCCTCCATGGGTTCTAGCTTGTGGTTTTTTGGATGCTGTTTTTGCTTTTCCTTTTGAAAACAGGGCCACAGTTCTCAGCATTGCTGTGGTAAATAGTTTTTGGAGATGAGAGATTTCCATTTTTTGGTTGACTATAGTTTTAGTTAAAAGGAGACTTTCTAATATACATCATGTCAAAAGAAATGAATCGTGCTCTAGCTCACAGTATTGCATTCTAATTCTCTATTATTTGCTGCAATAGTTGTATGGATGGAGAACATGCAGTAATCTAATGCATCACATTCCAGGGTTTCAGTAAAATTTAGGTCTGAGGCTTCACTCCCATTGCACTGGAATTTATCTAGGTCTTGCATTTAAGATCATATTTCCATTTCTGCATACTGATTATGGCTTGAATCATCTCATCACACGTCAACACGATTTTTTTGAACTATACATTAACATGATTTTTGATCTGACCATCACCAAATTACTGGACAATGGTGGGCACCGGGCAGGGAAGACCTTAATTTGAGTTTTATTTTGCAAATATCTTCTGCTGTTTGCCTTAGATCTTTATCCTTTAACCCTGCTGGATTACTTGTTTGCCTTAAGCCTTAAGTTGATGAGGGACATTATATATAAATTTCCTATAGTTTCTCCTGCACTGCTTTGTGCGATACCAAAAGACTGATCTGTGCATGGGTTTATTTTTTAAAAACGGCCTGTTAACCCCTTTTTTTTATCTGATCTACAGCCATAACAGGCCGGCTTGAATGAATTAATAATTTTTTCTTCACGAATCCTTTCGTATGACTGCTTATGAAATTATGAAAATGTTATGATTCTATTGTGAAGTTAATGATATTGTAAGCTTTACATTTTATCAAATAAATTCATATTAATTTTAACTTGCATGATATGAATATTTCATTGAATTTAGATTTTAGTTGGACATTATCATATTATAATCAAATTCTGTTTTCTCATGTAGTTATATTTTACAATGACGAGTTCAAGTACACCTCATGGAGAAGCACCTACTGTAGAAAAGTGTGATGATGAATACGTGGAATTTGTGCCAAAAAAATCTCGAACACATTCAAAGGTTTGGGATGAAATGATAAAATTAGATTCAGAGTCGAACGGAATGACAAAAGCAAAATATAAGCATTGTAATAAGATTCTGACTGCTACATCAAAGAGTGGCACATCACACTTACATAGACATCTCAGTGTTTGCACATCTAGAAAAAATCATCACATGAAGCAATATATGATTAATTGTCAAACAAATTCTGATGGTTCTACATCCATGACGAACATCAAACTAGATACGGAAGAGTTGCGCAAAGCTATTATTATGCTTGTTGTTGTTAGTGGGAAGCTCTCATTTAGATTTGTTGAATGACCTGCATTTAGATATTTGATGAATATTGCATGCCCTCAATTTAAGTCAATTAGTAGACATACACTCAGAAGAAATATCATGATGCACTATGTTCAAGAAAGACAATTTGTCATGGATGAGATACTGAAAAGTAATTGTCGAATCTCTTTAACTTCTGATAATTGGCATAATGAAGGAAAGAAAGACGAGTTTATTTGCATAACAGCTCATTGGATTGATAAAAATTGGAAGCTACAAAAAGGATTATAGTTTTTAAAGCTTTAACTCCGCCTTTTGATGGACTAACTATTTCAGATGAGATTGCTTCATCTTTGGTCCAGTGGAAGATCGAAGATAGGTTGTTATGCATTTCTTTGGATAATGCCTCTTATAATGATTCAATTATCACTTTGCTTAAGATGAGATTGAATGCTAAGAAGACACTATTATGTGATGGTGTATTTTTCCAAATTCGATGTTGTTGTCACATTATTAATCTTATCGTTCAAGCTGGATTGAAGCTTAAAGATGACGTTGTGGGGAAGATTAGAGATGAATTTAAGTACTTGAATAAGTCTATTCCCAAGTTAAAAAGGTTTTATGACATAGCTAGTACTACTTTTCACTTAGATACACGTAAAAAACTTCGTGTTGACATGTGTGTTCGATGGAATAGCACTTTTACTATGCTTGATCGTGCATTATACTACAAAGAAGTTTTTGCTTTTTGGGAACAACGTGATAAAGACTTTGAGATTTCAAACTTACAACCTTTGAATGGCAAAAGGTGGAGTGCCTTCATATTTTCTTGAAGCTTTTTTATGAGGTGACATGCTTATTTTCAGCAACAAAAAATCCAACAGCAAATATATATTTTAGAGGAGTATGGAAAGTGCAAATGCATTTGTTAAAGTACATCGTGTGTCCTCCACATTTTATGAATCAGATGGTCTCTGCTATGCAAAAAAAATTTGACAAATATTGGTCAGAGTATAATTTATTATTATCTTGTGCTGCTGTTTTAGATCCAAGATTCAAACTTGAGTATTTGGAATTTTGTTACTTAAGTCTTTATGGAAATGATGCTAGTTCATATGTTCAGAAGGTTAAAGAAGTTCTTTACTCTTTGTATGAGACTTACAAGAACAATCAACAAGATTTGGCAATGGCAAGTGATGTTTGTGAAGGAAAAAATCAGAACTCTCATTGTACTAGTTCTACTGAAATTGAGTTTAAGGAGTATTTAAAAAGAAAGGCAAAAGAGAACACTACAAAATCACAACTCGATCTTTACTTAGCAGAGCCTATGATGGATCCTGACATGCACATTGACATTTTGGATTACTGGAGCAAGTCTTCTTCTCGATTTCCTGAGTTATCTGTTATGGCTAGAGATATTTTATCTATCCCAGTTTCTACGGTTGCATCTGAGTCTGCTTTCAGTATGGGTAAGAAGTTAATTAACCCAACTAGATGTTCATTAAGTACCAAAATAATTCAGGTATTAGCATACTATGAAGATTGGCTTCGTGTCAAAGGTTTTTCTATAGGTATATTGGATTTTTTTAATGTGTACTTTTCTAACTAATTATGAATTATTACAATATACTTCAAAAATCTAAAGTTTTAAATTTAAGTTGTAGATAACAAAAGAATCTTAGGTCAAGCAGTCGGGGATTGTGTAGAATCAGATGAAGATGATTTGGATGTTGAAGATGACGATGATGCCATAAGTACTTCTTTTGGCAATGTTTATATTATCATAAATATTATTGAAATTATATTTATCAAGTTCTAATTATTTTTCTTTGGTTATTGAAGGAGTTGAATGAAGACATGGAGCTTACTAGCTTGGAGCTCTTATTTCTCACATCTCAGACATCTAATTAATTATTTCTATTGATCTATGTTATTTTTGTGATGAATGATGATGTTGTACTTTTTTTTAAAATTTATTTTTTTTGTTTGAGGTGTAATAGATGATGGATTTATGCTATGGTTTATATTTTTTAGGTATGTTGATTTATTATTATTATTATTAGATGAGTCTTAGGGGGCGTTTTATTGTTGTTATTATCTTTGTAATGTTAAAAATAATAGTTTGCTTAATTTGTTTGGGCATTTGTAATGTTAAAAATAATAGTTTGCTTAATATTGTTGTTATGATCAACATTTGTTACAATTTAGATATCACTATTCACTAATTTGTTTAACTATTTTAAATTCATGTCGTAGATAAAATATCGTAAAATTTTATTAATTATTATTTTAAATAAAATTATACTAATATGTAATTATGGAAAGCATATACATCAAATTAACAATATAGCATGCCAAAATGTCCACAATTTATTTTGGGCTTTTTAGGCCCGTGGGTAGCCCGGCCCGTACATTGGGCGGGTTTGATCATGAAAGTAAGCCCGGCCCGAGCCTGCTTTGACTTAGTCAAAGCCCAGTCAGGCCCGGCCCGGCCCGCCCATTGCCCAGGTCTAATCCAGACACAAGAGAATTTAATTAAGACATTTCCTATTTCAATTAGATTATACTAACATTTAGCTTTAAGTTCATATCTTTTTGTATTGATTATGAAAATTTTGACTAAACATATTCAAGAAAAAGTATCTTAGTATATACAGTTTGTAGATATTCTTATCATTGATAAAACTAAAGAAAATGCTAAGACAAAACTCGAATTATGAAAAAATACATTAAAATCTAATAATTTTCGTCTTAGCAGATCAAAAATTAAATATATAGGGCTTGTTTGGTTGGAGGATAAATTTGAGTAAGAAAAAAGAAAATATTTTATTTTATAGAGTTGATAGAAAAAAAACATTTATTTTAAATTTTTAATATTGGGAGGTACGTAGAATGTGAAATAAAGTTGATTTTTAAAGTTGAAATTTGTGTTGGATGTGAAATAAAGTTATTAAAATTTATAATAAATTTAAAATAATATTATTATATTTTTTTGCCTAAAACTAGGCAAATGCTAAACAAACCTATAGAGTATAAATTTAATCAAAATAAAAGCACTTACAATGGAAAGATAAATAATAATGAAATTATCAGAAAGAGTGAGCGATTTAGATATCTTAAATCAATCATACAAAATAACAAAGAAATGCATAGTGATATTATTAGTAGAACTCAAATAAAATGAATAAAATAAAGGAATACATCTGATATATTGTGTGATAAAAAAATTTCACTCATACTTAAAGGTAACTTTTATAGAATAATTATTAAACCAGTGTTGTTATATGATGTTGAATGTTGTTCTATAAAGCAAAAACACAAATAAGATAAATGTCAAAAAAAACCAGATGCTAAGTGGATGAGCGAGTATAAATAAAAGGATAAGATGAAAAATAAGTATATCAGCAAGAAATTGGAGTGGCATCAATTAAAAATAAATTTAAAAAGAGTCAACTTAGATGATTTGGACATATAAATCGTAGACCAATAAAAGCTCCATTAAAAAAAATTGGATTACTGAACCTTACCGATGTAAAAAGAAAAGAAAAGCCCAAAAAAACATGACAAAGCTATAAAAAAAATCTTATATATTTGGAGCTAAAAAAGAATTTATTATTTGATGTAGTGTAATAAAAACAGAACATTCATATAGGCGATCCCACCTAGTGGGACAAAGACTTTATTGTTATTGTTATATTCTTTTCTTTAATTCAACACCAGTTAAGTAGTATGAATGTTTTCTCTTATTATAATTTTTATGTTATTCCAAAATTTGTTATTTGCTATTGTAAAATAATATTGTGATTTTCATTAACTTGTTTCTCAATAACCTTTTTTACCCTAGATTAATTTATTAAACAGTCAATCCGAGTTAACAGCCAAACATAATTCAGGTTTGAATCCCTCAAATTACCTATTAGGATTAAATACTCTAATTAAAGTCACCTTACCCCAATCCAAACAAGCCCTAAAAGAACCTATCGTTTATTCTTAAATTAATCCACTAATGAAACTAAATAAATATCAAAAATGCACATAGGTCAGACTATAAATAGCAACAATCTAGAAGGCATCATTAAAGGATATCAATATACATACACACTATAATCAAGTATTTGCAATAGGAACTACAATGAATGAGTTATTGGAATCTTTACTAACTGGAAGTGTACCATTGACTTTCATAGTTAAATCCAATAAAAGCCTGCCTATTTGGAGTAATAAAATATCCGAAATAGATAACCAATAAATGAAACAAATTTGAATAAATATGTGGTCATGGACTAACCTTAGTTACAGTCAAAGTTGCAAAAAAGTTACTCAAAGCTTTCAACAAAAACCAGTGGGAGATCCTTCCCAAGAGTGGAATCCACAACTGCCCTGCTGAGTATACAAGAAACAGCTTATAAGATATGAATTCAAAACACACTCCTAATTTTAAGAAATGTGTACAGATTTCAAAGCATAAGACCAACAAGTACAAAATAAAGGATTGTAAATGCTAAACCAAAGACTAAGGCCTTAAGGGCATAGAACTGTGGAATTTGATAAATAACCACATAAAACAATTCAAGAAAAATTTAACTGGACCAGCAAAGAACTCTAGTCAAATGACCCATTACACTGTACACTTCTAGAGTATTTCAAGAAAAATTTAATTGGACCAACAAAGCATGCTAGTCAAACAACCCATTGCACTACGCACTTTAGAGATGAGGGTTCAACTAAGCACCACGCGTGTCCATTTAGTTGAAGAACCAATTCTACAAGACAAGTACAAGATAAATTTCGCCTTAAAAGCATTACCTTTAAGACTTTAGATTTAGGAATCAATAATTTCCTGAAAGAGCAAACTCCTACAGTTGATTACCTATTTGTTTATTAAACATTGAGCATTTGATTAAGGGAAAGTAAACTAAA
Source organism: Apostasia shenzhenica (assembly GCA_002786265.1). NCBI lineage: Eukaryota > Viridiplantae > Streptophyta > Magnoliopsida > Asparagales > Orchidaceae > Apostasia > Apostasia shenzhenica. Next base: position 418,876 of record KZ451917.1, read on the forward strand.
TCAAACAAATGGCATGATTTGGGTGGAGGTGATAGATAAATTATGTTAAGATCTTATAGTTTCGTCATCCAAAGGTCAACTATTAGACCAAATTCATCAAGACAACTACGTTGAAGGCTACAAAATGACCCATTAGGAGCCATAAGTTCTCTTGTCCGAAGCAACTCCAATGAATTAGGGGGGACAAAGTTTAAGTCTTAGGCATCATTAGACTAATCCGATCTACTCGAACTTCCTTTTCAGACTTTTCAAATCGAGTTTACCCCCATATGAATATTAGGCATGTAACAACCTATGTCCTAAATGCAAAAGCATTATCCACTTTAGCTTTAGAAAACTGCATGATTTAAGTACTTTCTAAAAAAGTCACTCATCCTACAATTACAGCTCAAACACACTTAACTGCAAAGTTTCTTATTATCAGCCTTTACTTTCTCACTTTTTCGATTCGTAACTACTTGCTTCTATGTACTTCTATAAAGCACGAGTACGATACGACAATACAGATACGATACAATACGAATACGGCGATACAACAAACTTAAAAAAAGCAGGATACGGATACGTCAGGATATAGTTGTAATATATATGTGTGTATAACGTCTTATATTCTCATATTTAAAGTATAGGTCTATAGTAGATGACCATAACTTATATAAATTATTGCTATAAATTTCAAAAATAATTTTTAAATTTTCTTTAAATTCATTACATTTTTTCAAATATTTTTATATCACTTAAAATAATATTATGAATAGTTTAACTTTAAAAAAATAAAAACATCTTTCAATTATTGAATTTCACAAAATTTTAAATTTAAAATAATATCATAAAATTTGTTTAATTACTTCCCAACCTATCAGATTATTTACATGAAATAAGAGCTTAAATATATATTAGCAGATTAGTTTCATTTTCAATGTAAATTTAATTTAAATCAATTAGCTTGATACAAACATGATACAATTAATAATACAGATACTGCGACATAAATCAAGATATACTGACCTAATTAAAGTATATATATGTTCTCTCTCTTCTAATTTTTTACTAAATAAATAGATAAAATAAAAAAACTAAAATTTTATTTTTCGTAATATGAGCTTGATTAAGGTCAAAAGTATAATCGACATCCAAAAGAAGCAAAAATAATATCAATTAAGATATAAAAAGTAAAAACATCATTAGTATCTGTAAGATCACAAAAAAAAAATTAGCTAAAGTAGATGGTGCAACTGCTTGTAGCCGACCCCACCTAGTGGGATTAAGGCTTGGTTGTTGTTGTTGTTGTTGTTGTTGTAGATGGTGCAACTGCTTACGAATACCATTTTTTTTTTTTATTGAAAACGTACATAAAATTTTCTGTGATCTTAATTGCATAGCCCAATATTTCTCTCTCAATTTTAACGTCCAAATATATGCATAAATTGCGTTTTATATATGAAATACTTTTTTATTTTTTATTATGTATGCTAAACTGATTATTTAAATTTTTTTCTCTAATTAAAAGTATTTAAAAGTATCGGATTTAAAAAAAAAATGATACGCAATGTGGCGTATTAGATACATATCGGTAGAGTATCGTAGAGTATCGGTATCCGATATGGATACTATACGGATACGTTAGGCTTCATGAAGTATTGGTGCTTAATAGATGTACTTAGTTTGAGATGGCACTAAAAAAGTTGCAGACCCGAGCTAAAGTCATGTGGGATGATTTTCAACGTGTTTCCAGGAAGACTTGCAACTTGTCTATCAGTATCTACAATAGCAAAGTGAGGTAGATCTACGGGGGAAACACCCAAGTTGCACTTCAATTTCCCCACAAAAGGGCCAAGTTTATGGTGTCGTTAAAGGACAAGGTTATAGTGTTCCTGCATCATCTACGTAATGGCCTATTCATCCCTTTCAAGCCAATTTTGTGAACATATTCAACAACTTTGGAATCACTCACATGCAGTTCGTGTCAAACACTGCTACAACGATATGTTGCCTCATCAAGAAGCTGCAATATAGGAAGATCCATTAGGACATTGAGATATTTAAGGCGGTATTTCAATGGGAAGACAATCCGCGCCTCATAAGATGCTTAGTCTTGAAGAGGAGGATGTTTTTGGCATTCAAAATGAAGGACAAGGGTTTCGGCAATTGGTAAAGAAATTCTTCTTCGTTAACTATGGTGAAGTTAGGTTCACTGTTTTGTTAAACCTATGTTAATTTTAATAATAACATATTAATAATAATATACTTGAATAGCCTTTTATATATTATAACATATAGTAGCGAGCAAAGCTTTTCAGAATCAAAGAAGATTGCTCTTTGAAATAGACTTGGCTCAACATTAAAGAAATCAAGCCAAAGGTCAAGATAAAAATAAAATTGATGAATGTATACCTAGGTACAGTTACAGAGTCATCTTCTACTACAGAGAACTCCAGGCTCGAACAATTAGGCACTTCAAAGGCATCACACAAACTGAATTCCCCTCAATTCAAGGTTCAAAGAACTCGCATGCGAAAACCAAGTTAAGACAAAACTAACCTAAAACCGTCAAGATTATAAATTTAAATCATATTTCATTAAAATTTAGATTTAGATTATAATATATGTATATTTTTTACCGACAACCAATGTAAAACCTGTCGAACAAATATGGCATGCCGACCCCACCTAGTGGTAAAGGCGTGATTGTTGTTGTTATTGTTATATATTTTTTTTATCTTTTTTGTTTAAATTTTGTATTTGAATATAAATTTCTTATATTTAAATTATTTTTTATACATTATATTAATAATATTATTATATTTTTAAATTTATATATATATATATAAGTATATATGTTACTTTATGTTTAAAATATATATAATTAACTATTTAGGTTAATAGGCATAGAGTACATAAAAGGTTGGATCGGGTTGACCTGATTGACCCATTAGGGTTTCTCCCCATCCCTTCCTCTGCTGAACAAGAGAGACACGCAGGAGGTCAGCAGCAGCTGCTGTTACTGATGACAAAAAATTCAATGAAATTTTAAGCCATTCCAACTACAGGAAGCTGATGGCCTGAGAGACTAGGGAAGAGCGGCAAGCCACAGCACAGAGTATTCATCACAGCATTCACCACAGAGCATACACACAGAAAAATAAAATAAAACATAGGGGTAGAGAGATATAGAAAGTGAGGGTGAGAGCTTCGCAGAGAAGAGAATTGCTCCCTCTCCCTATGGTTCTGCCTGCACCTCGCCTCTTCTGTCTGCCGGAGGAAGAGGAGAAGGGACGGCCACCGCCATTGCTGCAAAATGAGGATGAGAGAGGGGGAGGGGGAGAGAAAAAGTCCCTTCTCTCTCTGTTTGTTGTGGGTTGCGTCCGGAGAAGAGGGGGCGGGATGGGTTGCCGCCGCCGCTGCGTCGCCGGAGAAGGAGGGCGATGTACGTCGCCGGCGCCGCTCGCCGCTCGCCACTCGCCGCTGGCATTGCTGTGCTGTCTCCACTTAGAGAGAGGAAGAGGAGAGAAGAAGAGGAGGAAAGGAGGAAGAAGCTCACCTCACCCGTTTCCCCCGCGCCGCAGGCCAAGGGAGAAGATGCTCCGATGACCGATCTCTCCGGTTGTCTTGACGCCCTAGTTCATCGATCGGGACAAATAGGAGGGCGAAATTGTTAGTGCCCCATTTTCAGATTTCCTTACATTTGGATTAAATTGATCTAATTTTTAATCTCTCTCACTTCAATTAAGGATGTTTTAAGTTCAACTTTATAAAATTGAACTTAATAACGTATTTCTGCATATATGAATTAAATTTTAACTGATTTGATAGTTCAATTTGCCTGATTTGAGACAATTTTTTCTAACAAATTATTAATGACTCAATAAATAATCAAATTATCAAACAGGCTTCAATTTTAAAATTTGTTGAGAACTTTCGAAGATGTTAGTTAGATGGTCCAAGCTTCAAAAACATCTGATTTCATTTGATAAATCTATTAAATGACCAAAAAATTACGACTCAAATTTCCTAAATTAATTGATTCAGGCTTTCCATTTTTGGTGGAGATCACCAAAAATGGATTGCTCCAAGTCTTCCCCTCATGTAATTGGCCATGGGGCCATGTTCTTTGTTGTGGCTCTTGTTTTGATGGGCTTTTGAACAAGGAAATCCTAAGTCTTTTCATGTATTGGGCTTTGGCCTTAGTTCTTACTATGTATTGGCATGAGCCTAAAGTGTTTACCTTGTTGGCGAGTTGGGGGCCCGCAGTAGCAGAGCCAAGATCACAAACCAGGGGGCCAAGTGAGGCTGACCATTACGAGGAGGAGGAACGAGAGGTGCAGGAGATCAGTTTGAAGCAGAAGACTGAACAAAGATCGTTGGATGAGGCGCTGACTCGATAAAAAAAGGCTAGATGGAGGCGATGATGATCAGCAGGAGCCTAATGATGGAAGCGACGTAAATCGACTACTAGCAATACGAAAATCAATGGGAATCGATGGAGGGCCAGCTTAACGCGAATTGACTACTGATGGCTAGAATTTCACTTTAGGGAAGAGCCGGCACAAGTTTCTAGAGAATAGTAGTAAGGCAATAGAGTGCGATAATAAATATAATACATAATTAATAATTAATTAATTAAAACTATTATTATATTATATTATAAATAATAGGGTAAATTACATCTAGGCTTCCAAGGTTAGAAAAGCATTGTAAATTGGTTCAATTTTTTAAAAAATTTATTTAGGTCTTGAGATTATGAAAATACTGCAGTTTTGATCCTCTTTTAAAATATCATTATTTTCACTATTTTTTGATTAAAAATAAAAAATTTGATTATTTTTTACTACTTTAAATCATCCACATATTTCAAAGTTCTATTACACTCTTTTTTTATTTTTTTTAAAATTTAATTTCTTTGATTTCTTTATTTCTATACATAAAAAAATAAAAATATTAATATTAAATTTTAAAAAAAATATGTGAATATTAAATATCATATTACACCTCTGTAATTTAAATATTCAAATGTAACCATGATTTGATTAATGTATTAAAAATAGTGCAGAATATATTTTATAATATTTATTTTAGAAAAGAATTCGCCCAGAGACGGCGACTTCTGTTACAAAGAAGTCGTCGGTCCGACGGACGATTTCTTAATTTAACGGCATTACTTAACGCTGTCAGAAACATGTTCTATTTGTTAATTTTTTCTTAATTATACTTATATTGTTACTTAGTTAATTAAAAATACTTAAATTAAAAAAATCATTAAATGAAAACCCATTAGTAGAGACTGTGCTTTAAATACAAAAGACCATGATAATTAAAAGTCAGCCATCATATAAACTCGAAAATGCCTGCATTCAAAGCCACTCACGATAGAGGTAGCTCATTGATGAGCGCAAGGCGTAAATATCTTGTGCCAAAAACAAGTGAAAAGCTTAGGAAAGTAAAGATATTAAGGCAATTTAGTAAGAGGACTTAGAGAAAATATAACTTCTAACGAAGTTCCAACAAATTTTAACCACCATTAAATATATAAATAAAAAACAAATATTTCTCGTATACATATTTATTATATATATATATATATGAAAATATATAATTTTTTTCTTCTTCTTCTGAAGGGAAAGGATATCTTACAAGAAGTTCCGACAAAATCCTCACTATTTTATTTTTTATTTTATTTCATTTTACTTTTATAAAATAATTGTATAAATTAGAAGGGGATGAAAAAAGATAACTTTCAAATCAAAGTTCCAACAAATCCTAAGAATACTCTAAATACTTGTATTCCGCTTGAATTCAATATTAATGCAATAAATAGTGATAAAAATCTCAATATTTAATTCAAATATATTGATATATCATAAATAATAGATCGATACACTATAAAAAAAGATGTGAAATTGTTGATATCATATTAAAACTCAATCATCTGTCCATAATAGATAGTCAAATATCTATTTTCGACTAAACTACATCAACATAACAAATATTAATTGTGTAATCAGAGTATTCTGTTAAGATGCTTTCATATACAAAAGATTAAAGTTAAATTACTTGTATTCTCTTAAATTATAATAAAAAGTGAATGAATATTCGTATAATTGCTAGTATTCAGTTAAAATAACTCATTATGCAATGAATCATAGTCTAAATACTTGTATTCTAATTAAATTCAATGTTAATGCAATGAATGGTTTTAAAAATATCACTATTCAATTCAAATACATTGATATATCATAAACCAGTTTTTAAAAGTGCAAATTCGCTTAAAATTGATCGATAAATTGTGAAAAAAATGTGTAACTGTCAGTATTACATTAAAACTCAATCAGATGTCCCTAATAGATCTCAAATATCTGCTTTTGACTGAAATATATCATTATAGCAAACTTTAATTGTGTAATCATAGTATTTTGTTAAAATATTTTCATATAAATAAGATCAAAATTAAATTGATCGTATTCACTTCAAATAAAATAAAAAATAATTGAATATTCATATAATTGCTAGTTTTCAAGTTAAAATAACTTATTATGCAATGCATTATACTCTAAATACTTGTATTCTACTTGAATTTAACTTAATACAATGAATAGCTATAAAAATATTACTATTCATTTCAAATATATTGATATATCATAAATCAATCTCTAAAAGTGCCAATTTACTTAAAATACATTAATATTCTATGAAAAAGATGTGTAATTATTGGTATTACAATAAAACTCAATCAATGTCACTAATGGATCACCAAATATCTATTTTTGATTAAAATATATTGATATAACAAGCATTAATTGTATAATCAGATTATTATGTTAAGATGCGTTCAAATAGACAAGATCAAAGTCAAATTATTTGTATTCTCTTCAAATATAATAAAAAATAATTGAGTACCCGTATAATTGCTAGTATTTAGTTAAAATAACTTATTATGTATTGAATTATTCTTTAAATGTTTGTATTCGGCTTGAATTCAATTTTAATGCAATGAATAACTGTAAAAGTATTACTATTCAATTCAAATACATCGATATATTAGAAATCAGTCTCTAAAAGTATTTATTCACTTAAAATAGATCAATATACTGTTAAAAAAGAAGTGTAACTACCGGTATTATACTAAATCTCACCTAAATGTCCCTAATAAATCACTAAATATCAATTTTCGGCTAAAATACATCGATATTATAAATAATAGTTGTTTAATCAGAGTATTATGTTAAAATACTTTGATGTAGACAAAATCAAAGTCAAATTACTTGTATTCTATTCAAATAGAATAAAAAATAATTGAACACTCATATAATTGCTAGTATTTAATTAAAATAACCTATTATACAATGAATCGGTCTTTAAATGCTTGTATTAGGCTTGAATTTAATGTTAATGAGTTCAATTGTTGTAACAATAATACTATTTAAGTTAAATACATTGATATGTCATAAATTAATCTTTAAATATGCCTAATATGTTAAAATAGATCAATATACTCTCAAATAGATGTGTAATAACTAGTGTTATATGAAAACTCTATCATATGTTCTTAATAAATTATCTAATATCTAGCTAAAATATATTGATATAGCAAATATTAATTATTTAATTAGACTATTATGTTAAAATACCTTGATATAGATAAAATTAAATCTAAATTACTTGTGTTCTTTTCAAATATAATAAAAAAATAATTAAATACTAGTATAATTGCTAGTATTTAGTTATAATAATTTATTATGCAATGAATCATTCTCTAAATACTTGTATTCAGTTTGAATTCAATATTAATATAATGAATAATTATAAAAATATTACTATTCAATTTAAATACATTGATATGGTATAAATCAGTCTTTAAAAGTGCCTAATATGTTATAATAGATCGATATACTGTCAAAAAGATGTGTAATGCCGGGCTGATGTTAAAACTCAATCATATATCCCTAATAGATTATGAAATATCTATTTTTGACTAAGATACATCGATATAACAAGTATTAATTATTTAATCAGATCATTATATTAAAATATCTTGATGTAATAAGATTAAAGTTAAACTATTTGTATTCTCTTTAAATACATTAAAAATTTATTTAATACTCGTATAATTTCAAATATTTAATTAAAATGACTTATAATGCATTTAATTGTTCTTTAAATACTTATATACTACTTGAATACAATATTATTGTAATGAATAATCGTAAAAATATCACTATTCAATTCAAATATATTGATATATCATAAATCAGTTTCTAAATATACTAATAGGATAAGATAGATTGATATAATATTAGAAAAGTGTGTAATAAAACTCAATCATATATCCGTAATAGATCTTCAAATATCTATTTTTGACTGAAATACATCGATATCATAAATAATAGTTGTTTAATCAGAGTATTATGTTAAAATATCTTGATATAGATAAAATCAAAGTCAAATTGCTTGTATTATCTTTAAATTCAATCAAAAATAATTGAATACTCTTATAATTGCTAGTATTAAGTTAAAATAACTTATTATGCAATAAATCATTCTCTAAATGCTTGTATTCGGTATGAATTCAATATTAATGCATTCAGTAGTTGTAATAATACTACTATTGAATTCAAATACGTTGATATGTCTTAAATCCATCTCTAAGGCCCCGTTTGTCTAGAAGTTTAAAATTAACCTGGTTTAATTTTAACCAGGCATATCACATCACACGTAAAATCTAATATTAAAAATTAAATTTATTTCACATCCTACACATATTACTAAAATAATAACTAACTTATATCACATCCCTCACATATTCCAACATAATAACTAACTTTATATCACATCCCTCACATATCCCAACATAATAACTAACTTTATTTCACATCATTCACAACTTTCAATAAAAAAATATCTCTATCCAAATTTAATTTTAACCTTCTTAAATTTAACCTTACAAACAAACATACCCTAAAAGTGCATAATAAGTTAAAATACTCGATATATTTTAAAAAAATATGTAATTACAGGTATTATGTTAAAACTCAATTATATGTCTCGAATATATCGCCAAATGCCTATTTCAGCCAAAATACTTCGATAAAGCAAGTATAAGCTATTTTATCCTACTATTATGTTAAAATGCCTTGATATAGGCAAGTTCGAAGTCTAATTGCACCTATTCTTTTTAGATACATTCAAAAATGATTAAATAATTATATAATTGCGAGTATTCTATCAAAATAATTTGTTATACAATATTTATTCTCTAAATCTTCTATACTGCTTGAATTCAATGTCAATGCAATTTATAGCAATGAAAACATCACAATTCAATTAAAATGCATTAATATGCTATAAATCGTTCTGTAAAGTGCCTAATAAGTTGAAATATATTTATATCCTAAGAGATTGCTAAATATTTATTTTCAGCCAAAATACTTTGATATAGCAAATATTAGTTGTTTAATCAGAGTATTATGTTAAAATATCATGATATAGTTAAGATTAAAGTCAAATTACTTGTATTCTCTTCAAATATATTCTAAAATAATTAAATATTCATATAATTAGTATTCAGTTAAAATGACTTATTATGCAATGAATCATGCTCTAAATGCCTGTATTTCATTTGAATTTAACGTTAATACAATGAATAACTGTAAAAATATTACTATTCAAATCATATACATTGATATGTCATAAATCAGTGTTTAAAAGTGCTTACTCGCTTAAAATAAATTGATATATTGTTAAAAAGATATGTAATAACTAGTATTACATTAAAAATTAATCAGATGTATTTAATAGATTACCAAATATCTATTTTTGACTAAATAGTTGCTTCTTTTTCTTCATAAGAGAGTTGAAAAGCCTCGAGACTAAGACAATTTCATCTTCAAGCTTTTCTTCATCATTTTTACTTGAATCATCCTCACTTTCAGTTGTTGGTGGAGAGGAGGCTCTTAGAGCTAGAGCCTTCTTCTTTCTAGTACCTTCTTCATCATTTTTTTTTCTTTTTCTTTCTTTTCTATCCAACTTATATGTTGTTAAAGAGCCTAACAACATATCAAGTTTAAGAGTTGAAAGATCTCGAGCCTCTACAATAGCTGTTGCCTTGGCATTGTATTCCCTAGGAAGATATCTTAGGATTTTTCTGACAAGTTCCTTGTTAGTAAAAAGTTTTCTAAGAGAAATCAAACTATTGGTGATGTTAGTAAATCGGGTAAACATATCTTTAATAGATTCATTAGGATTCATTTCAAATAGCTTATAATCATGAATCAATATATTTATTTTTGATTCCTTGACTTGGTTGGTACCTTCATAAGTGAGCTCAAGTTTAGACCACACCTTATGAGATGTATTGAGATTACATATTGTATTAAACTCACTTGGAGAAAGACCATATTGTAGATGATTGAGAGCTTTGGCATTGAGTTGTGTCAATCTCTTCTCTTCTAGTTCCAAATCACAAAACTCCTTAGATGTTACTTTGTCTTCCTTCATAGGAGTGACAAATGACTTTCTGGTTACCTCACATAACTCTATATCTATGTCTTGGAGGTAGATCATTATTCTTCTCTTCCAAAAGTTATAGTGTAGACCTTGAAGAGTGGTAGACGATTCGCCGAAAGTCCCTCACATATTGCATCATCCGGAACATGAGTGGGAAGTGACATGGATCGTCTCTAGGAGTTTAATCCTGAAATAATAAGCAAATAATTACAGAAACCTGCTCACAAGGAGGTTTTGTTGGCCTAGAGACTTCCCAAGAGGGGGGTGAATTGGGAATTAAAAAAATAATTAATTGATTTTAATTCAGAATTGAGATAAATAAAAAGTAGTACACTTAAGTTTTTTAGATTGATCAAGTATACTGAGTTCTGAGATCACCTAGATAAAAAATAGCTGTGCAGAAAATTTTATCCGAACAATCAAGTCAATTTTGAGAATTGACCAAGGTTCACAGAGCAGTGCAGAAATAAATCTAAAAGAGACAAGAAATAATCAATTTAGAGTTTACTAATCATATATCTGTTTTGAGGAAAAATTTTATAGGTTTCCTATAACTTTAAAATATTTGAGTTTAAGTATGTTATATCAAGTTGGTTCAAGAGAATTTGGGAGCAAAAGAGAAAGGAACACAACAAATTTATAGTGGTTCGGCTTTCCGCCTAGTCCACTCCCCATGCTCCTCAAATGGGAATTTTCACTAAATCTCCCCGATTTTTTTGGGAATCAAAACCGAATAAACCCGATACAATCCTATGGCTTTTTATAGGAATCAAAGTTAAGAAAACCTATACACCACGAATTTTTGCAGGAACCAAAGCCGAGTAAACCTGCAAACCAAACTCAGGAGAAAATAGAGAAAAGTATAAGGTTTTGCTAGCCTTGCTAGCTCAATTACAACTTAAGCAGAAAGAGTAAATTACAGTGAGAGCTCTATACATGCAGCAACTTGCCAAGGGTAAAACTTGTATAAGTCTAAGATTAAATTTTGTAATCTTGGGGTAAAAGAAAAAGAGAATGTATGACAGTCAAGCAAAAATAAATTTCTCAAAAATATTCAAGAAAAAAAAACAGGATTTAAGAAATGAAATTGTTAGCTACACAATTGCGCTTCTATTATGCAACAAAAACACAATCAATGAAGGTTCAGATTTCGGAAAACTTCAGGTTATTGTAAAACCGAAAAGCCAAAAGAAAATGTAATGAGGATTACTAGTCTTGACTTCAGAATAATAAAAAGCACAGCAGTCATTCTTCCTTTTGTTTTTCCTTGAAGATGTTTGTTTTGCAAGTAGAAGCTTGAAGGAGAGATTTTAAAAAATTTGAGGAGAAAGAAGTATTTGAACAGCAGAAAATATGTGTTTTTATTTTCCTACAGCAGGTGGTAAGTATGAAACATGAAACATTTGCCCTTGATTTGAATTAGCCAATATGAGACAACTAATTTGACATATCACACAAGTGGGCCAATGTGAAAGCAGTAGGCAGAAAGCATTTCGGACATTTTTGGGTGATGATGTGTCCATTGGAACGTTGGAGGCAAATTGAGTTCAGTTGAATTTGTATTTTAAGGATAAATGTCATGTCCAACCTTGCTTGGAACAAAGGGAAAGACTTTTAAAATGAAACCTGGGAAAATGACTAAAGTGAATAAGCATAAAAAATAAGTTTGCCTATTTTCCATGATGAAATATGTTGAGTATTTTTCAGCAAAAAAATATAATATTTAAATAACTAAAAGAAGGATAAAATACTCAAACTTTCACCCAAGGGCTGAAACAAGGACAGGGTGCCACCTAGGATGGGTTTTGACATTTTAGAGAGCTTAGGTGGACAATATGTTCAGTATAAAGCTCAAAAACTGCAGGAAAGAACAAATGAAATGGGAAAGGTAAACATTCATCTCTTTCAGAATGAACAAGGAGTAAAAAATAATTTTAGAGAAATGTTCAAATTAAAATAAATTTTTAAAGTAGGCTGCTAAGAACAAAGTAGTGGAAATAAGATATTCACAGATTTGGAAATTTGAATGGGCCAAATGGTCAGCTAGACTGCTTTGTTTGGGTCAGTCCAGAGAAATTCGGTTGATTTCTAAAATCATCCGGTTTTTACTGTAGCTATAGAGTTGAGTGTCACAGTAGAGATTATCAAAGAATGGATAGACCTTAGGCTAACTAAGGTTGAGTACAAGTTAAATCCTTAGCAAAAATATATATGCTTACAATTATGTCCTAGAAAAGAGAAATAAAAATGAACCATGAAGTGTACTTCTTTTTCTGAACTTGAATTTGGACATTCACCTCAATTATGACATAAATAACATGATAACACACTAAATAAGATGATTAGTCTATAATGCTAAATTAATTATAATCATCAAAATTAAGAGGTTCAACAGGTTTGAGTAAGGATTTTCTATTACAGTTGGATTACACCAAAGCTCAACTTTAAGTTCGTATCTTTTTGCTTTGATTATGGAAGTCATGACTGGACATATCAAAGATAAAGTACCTTGGTGTATGCTCTTCGCAGATGATATTATCTTTGTTGAGAAAACTAAAGAGAGAGTTAAAGCGAAACTCAAAATTTGGATGATTGCTCTATAATCTAAAGGTTTTTCATCTCAGTAGATCAAAAATTGAATATATGGAGTGCACATTTAGTTAAGAAAGAAATACTTATATTGAAAATATAACAATTGATGATCAAATTGTCAAGAAGAGTGGACACTTTAGATATCTTAGATCAATCATATAAAATAATGATAAAATAAATAATGACGTTATTAGCAGGATTCAAGCAGGATGGGTAAAATGGAGAAATGCTTTTGGTGTGTTGTGTGATAAAAAAATCTCATACAGGATCAAAGATAATTTTTATAAAACTGTAGTAAGACCAGCGATGATATGCAGTTTGAATGCTGGCATGTAAAGAGAAAATATATAAGTAAAATAAATATTGCAGAAATAAGGATGCTAAGGTGAATGCGTATATATACACGAAAGGATAGAATTAGAAATGAATATATCCGAAAGAAAATTGGTGTTATACCAATTGGGGATAAATTTAGAGAAAATTGATTTAGATAATTTGGACATATAAATCGTAGGCCGATTGAAGCTCTAGGTAGAAAAATTTAGTTATTAAATTTTACCCATGTACAAAAAGGAAGAGGGAGACCAAAGCAGATATGACAAGAAATTATAAGGAATGAGTGATCTTAGTTACTTAGACTTAAATAAGAATTTAGTAATTGATAGAGTGCAATGAAAATAAATGATTTATGTAGCCGACCCCACCTAGTGGGATGAAGGCTTGGTTGTTGTTGTTGTATTGCCAATTGAACATGTGATATTGAGAAGTTGAAAGGACTATGATGTTTATGAAGAGGATGCACATTTTCTTTAATATGATTTTGAAGACTAAAAGGATGTCGAATAAATGGAGAAAAAGTATATTAGTACCTATTTATAAGAATAAAGGTGATGTACAGAATTGTGCCAATTATAGAGGAATTAAATTAATGAGTCATACTTTAAAACTTTGGGAGAGGGTGATCGAACAAAGATTACACCATAATACTGAGGTATTAGAGAATTAGTTTGATTTTATGCCAGGTAGATCTACTATAGAAGTCATTTATTTATTAAGAAGTTTAGTGGAGAACTTTTAAGGAGAAAAAGGAAAATCTCCATTTGGTTTTTATTGATTTGAAAAAAGTTTTTGATAAAGTCTCAAGAGAAGTACTTTGGAGAGTTTTAGAAAAGAAAGAGATTTGCACTACTTATATTCAAGTTATTAAAGACATGTATAAAGGAGTTGTTACCTGTGTATGGACACAAGAAGGTTTGACTAAGGATTTTCTTATTACAGTTGGATTATACTAAGGCTCGACTTTAAGTCCGTATCTTTTTGCTTTGATTATGGAAGTCATGACTGAACATATTCAAGATGAGGAGCCTTGGTGTATGCTCTTCGCAGATGATATTATTCTTGTTGAGAAAATTAAAGAGGGAGCTAAAGCGAAACTAGAGCTTTGGAGAAATGCTCGAAAATCTAAAGGTTTTTATCTCAGTAAATTTAAAACTGAATATATAGAGTACACATTTAGTCAAGAAAGAAATACTTATATTGAAAATGTGACAATTGGTGATCAAATTATCAAGAATAGTGAGCGCTTTAGATACCTTGGATCAATCATACAAAATGATAGTGAAATAGATAATGATGTTATTAACAGGATTCAAGCAGAATGGTAAAATAAAGAAATGCTTCTAATGTGTTGTGTGATAGAAAAATTCACCCAAAATCTAGGGTAAATTTTATAAAACTGTAGTAGAACCAGCGATGATATATAGTGCTGAATGCTGGCTTGTAAAAAGAAAATATATAAATAAAATAAATATTGCAGAAATAAGGATGCTAAGGTGGATGTGCGGATATACACGAAAGGATAGAATAAAAAATGAGTATATCCGAAAGAAAGTTGGTGTTGCACCAATTGAGGATAAACTTAGAGAAGTCGGCTTAAATGGTTTGGAGACCTAAATCATAAGCCGATTGAAGCTCTAGTTAGAAAAATTGAGTCATTGAATTTTGCTCATGTACAAAGAGGAAGAGGAAGACCAAAGAAGACATGATAAAAAACTATAAGTAGTGATCTTAGTTATTTAAACTTAGATAAGAATTTGGTAACTGATAGAGCGCAATAAAAATAAAAAATTCATATAGCTGACCTCACCTAGTGGGATTAAGGCTTGATTGTTGTTGTTGTTGTATACTCCCCTCTCTCTCCGCTTGATCCTCGGGAAATCGTGAGGCTGCGTGGCCATCGGTGGGTCGCACACGCCTCGCGGCCGCTGGGCGGGTCAGGCGATGACGTGGCCTCACGCGTGCGCAAGGATCAGGAGAAGAGAGAGAGGATGAGGAGTATAATGGTAATTTTAAAAGATTTTTAATAATAAAAAAATAAAAAAAAGACCCATTTGATAATTTATTAAAACTCAAATATCCCAATGTTTTAAAAGTCTAAACCTGTGTGTTATTAAATCTTAAACTCAGGGACCTGAATATAATTTACCCAATAATTTTTATGATTAATGTAAAATTAAAGATTTAAATATTTAATATATAAAATAAAGAAATTTAGTGTTTCTGCCGGTAAGTTTTCCAATTATTATTTCCATTTCCAAATCCGGAACGAAGATCGTCATCCTCAGGGAGGGAGGAGAAGGAGAACGAGCGCAAAACACACATCTTCATACTCCCGTCTCTCTGTACCCATGGCGGCGGCCATGGCGGCGGCCATGGCGGCAGCTCTGGCCACTTCCTTATGCTCATCTTCTCCTCTCTCCCTTTATTCCCCCTCGTCTCGGGCAAATGTCTTCTTCTCCTCCTTGCATGACCATCTGCCACGCTCCAGATGTCATTCTATTCGCCGGGGTGGAATAGTAGAAGAGGTATATCAAGACCGGTGAAACTTTTGATGTGGATTGTACGTTGTCCTATCGTCTTAAATCTTGCGATTCTTAGGTGGAAACAGTTTCGCAGAAGAGGTTCTCGGGTAAAGGGAAGGATGAGAAAACATTCTTTCCGGCAGATGGAAGTCGAGGGGAAGCAGGGGTGTCGAACTCAGCCGCATTTGCGTCTGCTAGAATCCAGAGGAAGGATGGGGGTTTGGTTATTGACCTCGAAGATCAGCAGGCATAATTGATTCCCTCATGCTTTTTAAAAATTTTAGTTACATTTGTCACTGAAATGTTCTGTCCGTCCTTTTCCTGAAACCGAGGAACGGGGTTGCTTATTTAGCAATTTCTTTTATCTGAAGTTCTTCTGAACGGGGATGTTCTTCTTTCGGAAGTTTTGTAGCACTCAAAGCTTGCTTGAAATCAAGACTTCACCTTGTTAAAGAGAATCCCCGATCAGTTCACCTTACTTGAAATCATGAGTCCATCAAATTATGAGTCCACCTTGCTTGAAATCATGAGTTCATCAAATTAATCAGCTTTTGCTTCAAATCTGTAAGATTGAGTTAGGGTGGAAGATCGGATGGTTGGCATTCTTTGCAGCATGGGAATGTTGCTTGCTTAACCCAATTGGGTGTATCTATTGAATATTAAAGTATCGGTAGTGCAATATCATGTGCTTTGTTAGTTTATGAAGCTGATTTCCAGAATCCTTTTAAGCTAATAATCTGTTCGATATGGGTGTAATTTGTTTGTGTAACTTTTTTATTTGAGACACACACACACACACACACATATATGAATATAATTTAATCATTACGTACATGCTATAGTGTACTTGTTATTTTACATATTATTCATCCATACTTGATAAATTATATTCAATTGACTGCAAAGTGTATGAAATTGCCTTCATATCACTAATATGGTGTGTCTAATGTAACATTTTTAATGGTTTATAATGTGCATAGTATAAAATAGTGTGTATTGTATAATTTATCAAGTATAGATTGGTAATATATAAATGATTTGTTTACTATGGTATGTAGGTAATTAACCTTATAATTGATTTTCAAAAATTAGCCTTATAATTACATATACACATGTGTGTGTTACACACACACACACATATATATGCATATATGTGTGCCTGTATATGTATATTTTACTGAACAGTATGTGGCTTTCTTTTGTTGGATAAGGTTTAGGGGGCGTTTGGTTTAGTGTTATCTTGATGTTATGTTATGTTATTTAGAGAATGTAATTGTTTGGTTTAATGATATCTATAAATAATCTTCAATTAGATTATAAAATTATTAGTCAAAAGATGACATCTAGATTACATAATATAACACCAAGATAACAACGAACCAAACGCCCCTTTAGTCTCTTTGAAGAGGAAAACTTTACCACCTCATTAAAAACCAATCTAAAATGGAGTCATTGCTTTAGGTAAGTGTACAATACATGACTATCAAAAAAAAGTGCACATGGAAAATCTGTGGTTAACTTGGCAATATGCTTAATGAATGAACTGTTAATTGGTGATTTCATGGTTGCAAACTTGCAACATGTTTCCTTCTAAAGATATGATGTAAAAGGTGGTCAGATGCTGTCTTTTAAACATTCAGTGACGTTTGAGTTTTCTATTTATATGCTTTGCCCACATAATTGGCATACTTATAAAGCATCATCATTATCAATAGCTCCATCCCAACAATCTAAGACTGGCATATGATTCCTTTCTTTTTTGTTCTGTTTCATCTATACATTGCAATTTATGGGATTAATTCTAACTCATTTATTAAGATTCTTTTGATCTGATTTCTCCTTTTGGTCTTACTCCTTTCATGAATAGTACAACTTTTCACTCTCAAGTGTTCATAACCATACCATCTTAGTAAAAAAAAGAAAAAAACCTTGTCACCTAAGGCCATTTTACTTGAGTAAAACTTTGTTAGATGTAACCCAACTTGTTTGGGATTAAAGCTTTGTTATGTTGAAGTTGTTTGTCCTTCGTAGATGTTAATTTTTAGGGTTTGTTTGGTTGGAGGATAAATTTGGGTAAGGAAAGAAAAAATATTTTATTTTATAGTGTTGATGGGAAAGAAATTTATTTTAATATTGGGAGGTGTGTAGGATGTGAAATAAAGTTGATTTTAAGGTTGAAATTTGTGTTGGATGTGAAATAAAGTTGATTTTTAAGGTTGAAATATGTGTTGGATGTAAAATAAAGTCATTAAAATTTATAATAAATTAAAAATATTATTATTATATTTTTTTACCCAATTTTAAGCATTTGCCAAACAAGGCCTTAGCTCTTCAAAAAATACAATGTTAGACCTTCAGGTGTCACTTTTGCCTAGAACCAAGGTATGCTGTTTCAGTTTTTCATCCCATGTGACAACTTGCAGAGATTGGTTAATATGTATAAATAAGTTAGAATACATGTAGAATACATGTTCTATCATTATGGTCAGCGGGTTTCCCTGGCTCTCATTTTAGAAATACTTGCAATCTAGACATCTCTTGGTTCCATCTTTCGAATTTTGAACATATTAAACATGAGCTTTTTACCAGTTATGGTGAATACAACAACTTTATTCCGAGAAAGAATACAACAAATTTGTTGGATCATATGGTTTACGACTTAAGAATAAGAGTACTGTGTCAATCTAAATGTCCAGATTGTTGTATGATTTGACTACCTATGCTCCAATTCTTGTAATCTGGAACATGGAATATACCATTGTTGTTTTTGATGGACAGATCAAGGTGTACTATTTTGGTTCACTTTACTGTGTATAACAGGGAATTCTTTAGTTTACATCTTATTATGGAAGGAACTTTGACTTTACCTACTTGAGATGCTAAGAGGATTAGTGGATTCAGAAAGACAAAATGAGGAAGCTGGGACCATTGAATGCTAAAATCTACAAAATCCTATGAAACATTAACATTATTTACTTTCTACCCTGGTTAGTATTTTCTTTCCCAGTACCATCTTAAGTCAATAACTTCAAAGAATTTAGTTGTCCTCTTGATAATTTTTTCTGTTAGAATTTGTCTTCAGCAATTCTCTTTCTCTTCTCCTTTATATTTCCCGTCTTCCCCACCCCTTCATTCTTGTTCTTTTTTTTTATGCCTTCCTTCATACAATGGGTTTATCATTGAACCTCCAACCATTCCCCATGCTGGTAAGCTTCTGTCAAATGTCTGCTTATATTGCACGTATAGTAGATTTTGCTAGTACTATATATGTTTTTGGTTGGCACTATTTCTTATTTAATGAAAGCTCATGGTCAGTATAGCTGGTGGACATTGTTCGATAGCAATACCATGCGGTACTTTGTGATTAGAGACGAGGCCATGTTGAAATATAGAAAGTACTAGGCATTAAATACACAGAGAGCAAGCAGACATAAGCATGTTAGACCATAGCTGAGGTACAAAAACATTGTTATGCACATTAAGGTGCAAAAAAGAGCTTGCAAATCACATTTCATGTGAACAATGCAGTGGTTATTGTTTATGGTCAGTAACATTGTGGCTACTGATCACATTGGAACCATTATGAATGGTTCCCTGTGTGAATAATAGCCAGCCTGAATCACAATGGTGTGACAGTTTTCCACAACGACGATTGTGATAAGTTAGACATTGTTTTGACTCCATATAGATAGAAAGGGGAAGTTGATAAGTTGAAATTTTTGTATATTGCATCAGATCTATTCTATAAACACAATGACAAGAACAAAAAATAAATTTTTGGTGTTTCTATTACTTATGATGCATTATAGCTATGCAAATGAAACAAAATTAGTGTAACATTTCGTGATCCCAATGTAGAGGTATTGTCTGTTTTGGTTTTAGGAAAACTGTATGACTTGAGTACTTTCTAGGAGATCACTTATCCCAGTGCTACTCCAGCCTAAGTACACTTAAGTACAGAGTTTTCCATTATTAGCCTTTCGGTTTTTGCTCCAAAAGGCGCCTCTACCATTTGAGATCACGTTATTTACTTATATAACTCAGAATCTCCCTCTCTTTTCGATGTGAGATGATTCATTCCTGTGCCCCTCGCACCATTATTTATCTGCCTAGAAGCTTATCAGGAGCTACATTTTGCCTCAGTGATTCCTTTCTTTTAAGACATCACCAGGCAATCACTCCCCTTCCTCTTCGGTCATGGGCGTCACAGTTAGCTTGCTAGCCACATAAGAGAATCCAGCTAGTACAAATTTAACATGCTAAGCAATTTTGCACACATAAAAATTTCTATGAAGATTTTTTCCATTTGACATTAAAATAGTGTTTGGCGGCATTGTTTTATATAGAAAGAATATAAATTGTTCAGACATAATTATGATTTGTTTTGTTCATTTTTCTTTAAAACTTCCTAACAATATTTAAGATTAGAGCAGCAAGCATGATCTATTGGCCTGATTAAGTTATTCCATTGGCTGTGGCAGTACCATAGAGAATCCCAAAAGACGCACTAACCTCAAAACGCCTTTAATTGCCTGATATATGGGGTATAAGTTCTGTATTGTATTCCTGTTAAGCATTTATGAACATTTTGGTCCAGCTTATGAGGATCCAATTGGGGAGCTGGTCAAGTTGAAGCAAACTGGATCAGTTTTAGAATATCAGGTTAAGTTTCATACTCTAAATACTATGGTTGGTCAAGATGAAGACAAAGCTATTAGCTGTTTCCTTGCCAGGTTGAATTCATGGCATTGAGCAGAGGATTGAGTAACATTCTTAGAGGGAGTGTCCCTAATCAGCAGACCTCTTAGCTAACCAATTCTCCAGGCAGAAGTGGAGAACGTAAATCAGGACCATCCCAGACCACATCTCTTACTAAGGAAGAGATACAAGCCAAAGGCCTCTGTTTTAGGTGTGTGGAGAAATTGTTTCCAGGACATAGATTTCGTAATAGCAGGCTGAACATGATGGAGGCAGTGGATGTTGTGGAGCGGAGACTCTGGATGTTGCTCCTGAAGTGGCTCTGGATTCTGCAGCAGAAAATGAAGTTCCACGGGAAATGCCTTTTACAGTGCGTGCCTGTCCATACAAGACATTACAGGCATTCCTTTTTCAACCATGGCAATTAATGGTCAGCTGGGAAGGAGAAAGATCCTTATTTTGATTGATTCAGGAACAACCCATAATTTCACTGATGCTGAAGCGTTGAAGGGAATGACTAATCATAGAAAGGAAGTTAATAACCAGCAGGTGAAGTTGGCTATAGGGGTGACCTTGGATACTAAAAGTATGGGAAGAACATTCCGTGGGGGATGTGTGGAGCAGAATTTCTAGCTGATGCAATGATCATCCCCCTGTGAACTAAGATGTGATATTAGAGGTACAATAGCTTTTGACACTTGGCTCTATTCAATGGAACTTTCAGCAAATGACCATGGAGTTTGTATACGGTGGTCGAAGACTGACATTACAAGGAACGAGAGGGACGTTGGTGAAGGTAATGGAAGGCAGAAGATTTAATTGCTCTCTGTTAAATTCTTCATTTTTAATTACTCCCCAGCTATGCAATTTAGAAATGCAGATTCTTGATTGTGAGTTAGAAGATGCTCAGAATGAATACTCCAATCAATTTTCCACTTTCTGCAGAGATTTGAGGACTTATTTCAGGAACCTGTTGGGCTTCCTCCAAAGAGGACTTTTGATCACTCCATAATCTTTAAAATTGGAACAGAACCAGTTAATTCTAGGACCTATAGATATCCTTATGTTCAAAAGACACTGATGGAGAAGTTAATTGAAGAGACGAAAAAGATTGGGGTCATTCAGGATAGCAGTAGCCCACTTTCTTCCCCGGTAGTATTGGTTAAAAAAAAATGGTTGGGAGCTGGCGTGTTGGCCATAGAGTGCTCAATCAAAGAATAGTGAAGAATAAGTTTCCCATTCTTGTTATTGAGGAGCTTCTGGATGAGCTAAAGGGGGCTATTGTTGTCTTCCAAACTAGATCTCAGGTTGGGGTATTGGTAGATTAGAATGAAGAAAGAAGACATTCATAAGACTGCATTTAAGACACATGATGGGAACTATGAGTTTTTGGTTATGCCCTTTAAGCTAACCAATGCTCTGGCGACTTTCGAAGTTCTTATGAATGAATTATTCCGGCCCTATCTCAGTTTTTTGATGACATACTGGTTTATAGTAAGAACTGGAAAGAGCACTTACAACAGTTAGAGTTAGTTTTGGCAGTGCTGAGAGATAATCGGATGTTTGCTAAGAGAAACAAATGTGTTTCTAGCAGCCTACGAGTTATGTGGGTCATATTATAGATGCAGAAGCGGTTCACGCAGATCCAACTAAAATTGAAATTATGATGCATTGGCTAGTGTTTGTATAAAAGACTATCATATGTGTTTGAACAGAAGAAGGTTTGATCAAAAAATTTCTTATTTCAATTGGATTATATCAAGTTCAGCTTTAAGTTCATATCTCCTAGTAGAATTAAGGCTTAGTTGTTGTTGTATATTAAATTCGACTTTAAGTCCATATCTCTTTACATTAATTATAGAAGTTTTGACTTGACCCATTCAGGAAAAATTTCTTGGTGTATATTTTTTGCAAATGATATTTTTCTCATTGATAAAACTAAGAAAGATGTTAATGCAAAACTCAAGATATGGGAACATTAGAATCTAAATATTTTTATCTTAGCAAATCAGAAATCGAATATATGGAGCATAAATTTAGTCAAGAAAAAAGCACTTGTGCGAAAAAGATGACAATCGATGATCAAGTTATTAGGAAGAGTGAATGATTTAAATAGTTTAGATCAATCATATAGAGTAACGATGAAATAAATGATAATATTATTATTAAGATCTAAGCAAGATGAATAAAATATAGGAATGCATTTGACATATTGTGTGATAGAAAATTTTTACTCAGACTTAAAGATAAATTTTATAAAACAATTATAAGGCCAACGATCTTATATAGTACTGAATGCGGGCCTAGAAAGTAGAAACACACAAATAAATATTGCAAAAATAAGAATATCAAGGTGAATGAGTGGGCATACACAAACAAATAAGATGAAAATGGGTATATCTGCAAGAATATTGGAGTAGCCTCAATTGAAGTTAAGCTTAGAGAGAATCGACTTAGATAATTTGGACATATAAGTTGTAGGCTGATAGAAGCTCTAGTAGGAAAACCTGGATCATTGGATCATAGCATCAATAGAGTTGGCATAGTACATGCGGAAGATTAAAGATAAGGCAGGAAGCCAGGAACACTTTAGTGGGGTTTCTTCACGTCCATTGTCAACCGATAGAGACTACTATACAAAAATTAGGAGATTTGATTCACTACCTTAAAGAAAGGGGGCTGGAAATCAAAAGTGATTTGAGATATCATCATTACACATCATTTTGTTTCACAGTTGTTTCAAATAAAGTTGAATGATGATAAATATAAAAAGAGGAAGAGGAAAGATATAAAAATATGATAAAAATTATAACAAATGATCATAGATATTTTGAGGTAAATAAGAATTTGTTATTTGATAGAGTGTAATAGAAATAAAGGATTCATATAGCCGACCCCACCTGATAGGATAAAGGCTTGGTTTGTTGTTATTATTGTTGTTTGGTGCAGCTCGTGGACATTCTAGTGTGGAACGTATTACTGCCAAAGTTAGCCATATTTTATTAAATAGGCTTGAGAAAAACAACAAAGGACATGTTGGCTGAGTGTAAAGTATGTCAAAGAAACAAGGTGGAAAATATATTAGAACTTACTCTTCTACAACCATTACCCCTTCGAGCAAGATATGGGCTGAGGCCCAAGTGTACTATGATCAAATCTTAAGACTGCATGGACTGCTTGAAAAGACCATACGCGATAAGGATCCCATCTTTAGAAGTAGATTTTAGAAAGAATTATTCAAGAAGCAAAGAGCTCATCAATATACTTCTACAATCTATCATCCCCAAACTGATGGTCAATCAAAAGTAGTGAATAGGTGCTTGAAAGTGTACCTCAAAAGGGTGCCTGGTGATGAGAATCTGGGATTATGGATGAGATGGTTAACCATGGCTGAATGGTGTTATAATACTACTTATCACTCGATCATTCAGATGTCTCCTTATGAAGTCTTTGGGCAACCTCCCCCATTACATATTCCCTATGTGGCAGGTGACTCTAAAGTGGAAATGGAGAGGAGATGAGAAGGCAATTGTAGACATTATTGGAGCAGGCACGAAATCATGTGAAACAACAAGCAGATTGGTGTAGAACAGACGGGGAATTTCAAGTGTGGGCTTGGGCTTTGTGAAAGTGAAGGTTTATAGACAGGGATTTGTAGCACAATGAAAGAACCATAAGTTGTCTCCCAAATATTATGGTCCCTTTCAAGTGGAGTCCAGAGTTGGGCCAGTTGCCTACAAGTTAAAATTGCCTAAAGAGGCTAAAGTTCATCTAGTATTTCATGTATTTCTTCTTAAAAAGAAGATTGGAGCTCGACACTTGCCAGAAGAGTTACCTGCAACTGTAAATAGCAAGGCTAGCCAGCAATTTTCTCTGTGCTGGTTTTGGTGCAAAGAACAGTTTTGTGAGGTGAAAGACTGATCTTGCAGTTGCTGATTCAGTGGTCACACTTCAAGGAGGAAGACATGACCTGGAAGGATGAAGAGGCGATAACAGAGCTCCATGCCGGGAATAAGCATCATCCTTGATGAGATGTTTTTAAGTGGGGAAATAGATATGTATGGTAAGATTTTATTTTTTTTCTGGATCGATTTAACAATTGAATCGGCCGACTCATTTGCTTAAATAGTTGTTGTTCATACTTTGAGATCAGAATGGAATATCGCAAATTTCTCTTCCCATCGTGTTCTTCTTCCTCCCCTTCTTTTTCTGTTTCACAATTGTTCTTTGATTAATCCTCATAGGTTGTTGCTGTCCTTTCACCCAACCATCAATTCAGAGGTTAGCAGTTCTCGGTGGCCAACATGGAAGCTCAGAGCTGATCAATTGCTGCTGAATTATTCTCAAGTGATAAAATATTAATTTAGAGTAAAAAATTGTTGAACTAGACAAGTTTATGGTTTTATTTTCTGATGTGCTGTGTGGTATTTATGTTATGATCCAATTCATTCTTGTTTTCCTTTTCTTTTTCAGCACATATGCAATTCGTGGGAATACCTATTTTTATATGAATAATGTGTTGTAAGGAGGTTATATCTATAAATTATGTGAGGTTGGCAATATGATCTTGAGTATTTAGAATGTATAGTTTTTAATTCACGTTCTACGACTTGAAACTCCATATATAGGAACCTAATAACCTAGTAATACATGCAGCTTTCAGTTAATCTTTGGAAATAACTAAAGTATACCACAATCCATGTGTAATTCAAAAGCATGATAATTTCCAAAAGCCAAAGACCTTGAGTGGCTGTTTTTGCACTAAGCTTGCACAGAAAAATTCAGTCTGGTCATTTGTTCGGTGACTTGAGGACAGGTTTTTGTGCAGGCTGAGCCATTCTATATGGCTTGCCCTGGTTTCAAAGATTCAAGAATAATAAAAAATTTTCAAGATTGGTTGTGCAAATATGAACAATGAGAACTTACCCCTTAATTCACATTTACATTTGTCACGTTGAATGCTTCTCTGATTTATTGGTTTTCTTACCAGATGGAAATGGCATATTGTGTACTTACAAATTGTTTCTACTTGAAAGAATGCTCCTCTTCATATGCTAAACTGTTACATAAAAGCACATGAAGAATAACAAGTATAATTAAGTTTGGTAATCAAAATCTGATTTAGCTAAAACTGTGTTCTAACGTCAGAATATCAAGGATCAGGACATGGACAGTCTATGAGGTACCAATTCATCAATTGAATTGCAAAAAATCTACATGTTATAACACTTGGAAATTGTTTTGTACATTTATCAAGTCAAGATTCAGAACAGAAAATACTGGGATATTTCCTTTGATGTGATATATGGTCCCCTTTTTCTTTTCTATGATATGGTGAGTAATGTTACTCATCTCCCACAAATGACCTCAAACATTGAAGTCAGCTAGGATTTTATGTGGCACCATTATCACATATGCAAAATTAATTTTTTTTATTTATGTGATACTATTGTCACATAGGAGTCATTATTTTTTTTTGCGACATAAAAATCCTAATTGAATTCAAAGTTTAGGATCATTTATGAGGTTTACAAAGTATTTCTCATGATACGGTAGCATGGTAGTTATTTGTTGACTGGGATGCTTCTAGGATGGCAGGAAATCATATATACCAGTAGCATTTCAGTGGAATTTTTTTAAGCTACTCCAGCAAGCACAGTTTGCGGCCATTTCTGGATTGATTTCGTGTGCACTTCTAGGTGGTCATCCAGCCAATGCAGTGGACACGCTAAGAACCTGTGCTTGTCTACTAAAAGAATGCAGGTATTTGGTTTGTGTGAGGTGGATTTAGTTTCTATGTTTCTCTTAAGCTTCATGGCTGTTTTCTTTAAATATTAGTCATGTTTTTACATTGAATAATGTTACACATCACCAATAAATGACCCCAAATTTTAAATTCAATTAGGATTCCTATTTGGCAATGGTATCACATAAGCAAAAAATTTACTTGTCATTGTGGCACCATTGTTACATAAGTTTCATATAGAAATTCTAATTGGATTCAATGTTTGGGGTCACTTATGAGGGCTACAAAGTATTTTTTGGCACTTCAAACATATCAAGCACATTACCATGAACTTATTCTAAGGATTGTTTATCTCTGCAATCACGTGTGTTAATGTTATTTATTAGTATTTAACTTACCATATTTGTGGGTAATGGTAATACCTAACGTGATTTAATACTCCTTTTTTTAAATTATTTTAATACTTCTTTTTATAAAACGTATAGCTTCATCACCTGTGTAACCATAAAAGCACCTAAAGCGGAAGGAGATTCATGTATTCGACATTCTGGGATTCAGTAAGGGTTACTTAATATTTTTAGATTTGATATCATATTAATTCTCTAGTAACTTGTTAGGGACCTGGTTGTCAATATGAAATAATCCCATAGACCTATGCACAATATGCTAATTCCACATATATCACACGTACCATAGAGAGGGACAATTTAATTTTCTCTCAAATGGTATCAAAGCTTATTAGAAAAGTGGGTAGGATATTGCAGCTTTGTAGCTTCTTACCAGCTTCATCTAGTCTTCCGAATTCTTTTCCTTTTCCTCCATTCTCTGCATGCATCGCTCTCGTCTGCTCTTTTCGACATCCCAATGCCTTCTCGTGGACGATGCTCCAACTTCTGCTCCCACGAATGTTAATAATCAATTATCCTGCAGAGATAGTGCCTTCTTGCGAAACCTCGTAGCTTGTTCAACCTTTAGTGGTGTTCCCAACACTATATTCTCGAATACCAGAGCCTTGTAGTTGTGAGCGGCCAACACTCACCTCTCCACATCATCAGCATCCACGCCACTCCACTACTCTAGCTCCGATTATAACATCTCTAGGAGGAGATTGAGGCCAATTTGTTCTTTCCCCACCTCCATCTTCCTTTCATCCAAATTTATGCAGCTACCTTCAATCAATGTCTTCAGGCACTTCTTTGGTGATTTTTCCCTCACTTATTTCTAGTATCGCTACATCATATCTGTCAAGATCAATGACAATCACTATGTGCATGGGCTGCATTGGTGAAAGTTTGGTTCATAAGTCAAGGGCAGTTAAAGCATTTGACCAAGAAGACTTTGAATATATTCGAGAATGATAGAGCGACCTAGGAGAAGCTTAATGCCCAAAATTTAGCCTTATTTTGGTAGTGTAGTGATGTCAATCTGGTGAGCAACTTCCAATATATTTCTCTTATTTGGAGATCTGGACATATACTTGGGAGGTATATAAATTTTTTTTTGAGCGTATGATGTTATAAGAAACCTATTCTAGCTGTGCGGTCAGATGCATAGATGACAGCTCCTGTAGGCCGATTCCAAGCATTTGTGATGGATTTCATAGATCTTCCACCTGTCATCCCTGATGTTCATGTCATGGATCTTCTATTATATTCCTCCACATTGTCCGCCCAATGCATGAAATTGTCAAGATAGACCTTAAGGGGAACCTCTGTATCTTCTTTAACTGTTGCTTATCAAGGATGTTGCATGCTTTTGTGGTCTCTGTACCCATTGTTGATTCCTTCCCGTTTGCTCTGCCCTTATGCACAAACTACACCTAGAGGGGGGCATAGTGGGAAGGGCTTGATTGAGTAGAGGTGTGGAGGGTGGGTGCAATGGACTTAGAGGATGGAATAGTGGAGGTGGCCATCCAAAGTATGCATTTTATGGAAAGATGAGACATTTAAAGGAAACATGTTGTTCCTTACATGTGTATCTTCTTGGACATCTCTCACACACTATTAATGTCCTGTAGTCTACTCTGCTAACGCAAAAGCAACTTCTTGGTTGTTAGCCTTGTAGTGTCAAATGTACCATCTTTATTTCTGTTAAGTAATCCAGATTACTCATGTGTTAGATCTGCTAAATCTAAATAAAATTAAATAATTTGTAATTTTCACTAATGATCATTCAAGAATAATATAGTTGTTTTAATGAAATATCATTCTAAGTTATTTTTTATATTCACTTCTTTCTATGCTAAAACTTAAGTAGAGTTTTGTGTTCCCATCTGTGCCTTATGTAGTAAAGAGTATTTCAATATCTTTTGGTCCATCTTGTCATATTTGGGGATTCTCCACCAGTCTTCTTGTTCATATACATCCTAAGAAAATAGTGTTCTTAAATGGAAGAACAGACATCTAATTAAGACTACATGTATCCTACTGCTTTATGTGGATGTTCTCATAAGGATGATGTAGTTGGCACAATGTATTACCTTGTTAATCACATGTTCTCTTATGTCTTTTATGATTACATCTCATTCTCTATACTCTTTCCTAAAGAGTTTAGTCTCCCTCCACGTGTTTTTGGTTATACCTATTTTATCCATCATCTGTCACCTGGTGGGGATAAACTGTCTTCTGATCTATGAAGTATCTTTTTAAGTTGCTCTTGTCTTTAGAAAGGGTACCATTCCATCAGACTTTTCTTTTAGCAAATGTGATCTAGACATTGGTATGCTATGAAGCACGGATACTTCTATTTTGCATGAAGTGTCGTGTCGGACACTCTTTAGGACACAGACACTGGGGGACACGAGGGGACACCGTATCGAACACGCCACATGGCATGTCCGAATTTAGTAATATTAAAAAAAAATCCCAACACTCCTTGGACACGCTAAGATATTTGAGGACACGGCGGGACACTTTTGGACACTGCTGGACACTTATACGGGATACTTTGGACACTTATTTTAAAAAATTATTTTAATTTTTTATTACAAAATTATATTTAAAACAAAAACACAAACCCTAGATTGCGAAACCTGCTCCTCCCGCACGGGCGTCCCGAACACTGCGATGGCTGTTGCGAATCTACTCCTTCCTCACATCGCTAATCGTCAGCCGGCGGTGGCGCTCGTGTCGATCGTCTGTCGTGAGCTCTCCGGCTCCTCTTCCTCACGCTCTCGCCGCGGCTCGCGGACTCTTCCTCGAGCTCTCGCCGTAGTCGCCTCGCGTAGATCATTTCTTGTGATTCGTCGGCTTCTTTTCCTCGCGCTCTCGCTACAGTTCTTGCAGCTTTGGCCTCGCGTGGATCAACTCTCGTGGCTCGCCCGCTACTCTTGCACGCACGATCCCTCGACCTCGCCTTCCTCCTAACCTGCGCACTTTGCCGGCCACGGTCACCGGTCATCCCCACTTCTCCTTCGAGATACTGAGGTAAACCGCATACGCCAAACTACTTCGGCCCTCATAGGATTTTTGTTTTTTTCTACTGTAGCTGAATTTTGAGTTGCTCTACTATTTCCCTTAGCTTGCCATTGTGGCATGTCTGCCCTGTTTTAGATGTTTTGCTCTTTTCTGAAGGTTCACAGCTTCTAAATTGGTTTTGCTTATTATTATTACTGAGTTGATGTATTACTGAGTTGATGTTCTGCTTTGTGACATCCAAGAATTTGATTTGAAGTTAAAAGAAATTAAAATAGAATTTAAATTGAGGTTTAAAAAAAAATTAATTAAAACTGATATGGACTTAAAATGAAGGATTTTGGACCTAAAATAAATAATTTTGGACCTATTTAGAAGAATATAAAAATTGGGAGACTAAATTGAAATTTTTTCCTTAAAAAAAAGATGGGGATAAAGATGGCTGCCAGCTGCAGCTGCCAGCAGCCACCGCTTTTCTCTCTTTCCTTGCTGTCGCGTGGAAGAATAAAAAAAAGGGGAAAGGGGAAGGAATTAAGGCAACCTTTGTTTTGCTATCTATTTTGGCGCCTCTTTGCTGTCCGCCTTCTTTTGCGCCAACCCCAGCAAACAGAAGCAGTGGTGGATGCTGAAGGAAAACAGGGAGGAGAAGAAGAGAAGAAGAAAAAAAAGAAGGAAAAAGAGGAAAAAGGAGAAATAAAGGAGAGATTGCAAGCTTTGTTTAAACGATAAATCGGTATGTAATTCTTTCCCTAAAATTGATATTGATTTAGTATTATATTGTGAATATAATTTAATGTTACGAGAATATGTGAAATTATGATATTGTTAAGGCTCTGTTTGGCAATGGACTAAAAATCATGGCTAAAATTAGTCATGGCCAAAATCTTAAATTTATTTAAAAAAAAAAACTTAAAAAATTATTTTATATCTCATCTCACACAATTCTTAATAAATCAATCAACTTTATTTCACATCTAACACAATTCTCAATAAATCAATCAACTTTATTTCACATCTAACACAATTCTCAATAAATCAATCAACTTTATTTCACATCTAACACAATTCTCAATAAATCAATCAACTTTATTTCACATCCAACACAATTCTCAATAAATCAATCAACTTTATTTCACATCCTACATAATTTTTAATATAACCAATTTACTTTATTTCACATCATACACATTTTTCAAAAATGGCTAAAAATTGCAACTAAATCTTCTTTTTTTTTCTTATTACCAAACAGAGCCTAAGAGTGGATTAATTTAGTTGAATTTTGTAATAAATTTCCTGGTTGCTTTTTATTTATATTTTGATCTATGAGGTAGATTTCAAATTATACAGGAATTTTAATACACGTGTTTTTATGGAATATATGATTTGAAAACCAAGAAAAATTAGAGAGATTGACTGAGAATATATGAGATTAGATTGAAGATTATATTGTTAAATAAGCAGCGGATTGGTTAAAGTGGACAATTTGGATGGTAAATTGAGGCTTAATTTAACTATAATTTATATTCTAATTTGGATTCAGATGATTGATTAGAGAAGAAAATGATATTTGATTAGATTTGAATAAAAATCAATTTCATGATTAGGTATGTGAAAAATAAAGAGATTTATATTTATTTTTATATGTGAGCTGAATAGGAAAGAAAAGCTATATTCTTTATCTTAATATTGATAAGATTCTATAATGGTTTAGAAAGAAGACAAATATGAAAATAGAAGAACGGGGAGTAACCAAAATTCGCAATTGAGGTAAGATAGGTGATCTTTTCATTTATTGTGAAAATTATTACGGTTGATCCTTATATGTTACTATGACAAGTGGAGAAATGAATTGATGGGACTTAAGAAAGTAATTGATATCTTTTCAGCGAGTCAATAAAATTATGCGAAATATATTTCTATTTTATGTATGATGTTTGTAACCTTTATGCTTAATTCTTAATATGAAAACTGAGCATGTTGTGCGTGAAGAATATGATAATTAATATATATATATATATATATTATATTTGATGTTATGTCATTAAGATTTATAATATGGAATGCAAATGTTATGATTAAGTGATGAGTTGTGACAAAAAGGTCATTGATCAAGTAAAAAAAAAAATATTTGCATTCATGATTTAAAGGCAATAATGATTACTAAAAGGTTGGTTTCTCACAAGCAATCACACATGCCTAGCTCGAGCTTAAATTATGTGATATTGGCGCGACGACGTCTTATGCCTTTGGGGCTGAAAAATGATTGAGGCATTTGAGGTTATTGATTGAGAAACCTGGGGCCCATAAATAAAATAATGAAGTTATTAATTTTAGTAAAGTTGGTTATGATATTGATTTTATTTGAAATTTACTAGTTATTTTTGGAAGATGCTTTGGCACTTCCTAGGAACTAAGCTAAAATTCTTATTGCGTTGGCCTCGCCACTTCAACTATGTCGGCCCTGCTTTGATTGCGTTGGCCTCGCCTTACCCGGCCGCGCCTCACCGCTGACCAGTGAGCTTGTCGGACAATGTGGATCGCCTTTACCTGCTTGGTCCGCGCGAAGAACAAACATCTCGCCTGCTTCGCTCCGCCGTGCCTCCGCATCACTGCTCGCCCGTGCGTAGGTCGACGTTCTGCCTGACTTTCTTCATCCTGCGCTAGCCTTGATCCACCTCCAAGTGGCTCGCCACTCATCGGTGAACGACAACGAACTCACTTGCCTTGCTCCGATAGCTCATCGAGCCTGCGCACCGCTGCGGTCACCCAACACCATGGCACCCACGTCCTTGCGCCCGTCCCACTGAGCGCTTGCACTACTGGGTCATCCACTTGTGGCATCTGTCTTCTGTTTACCGCCACATTGTACACTGGCGAGTTCCTCACCCGCTCTTGGCTCAGCCTCTTCGGTCGCATCTCGCTGTGTCATCAAATTCTTCTCTCGCAGCACCCGCATCTCAATCGTCCCTCCTCCTCAGGTCCTTTTTGTCTACTGTGGCTTCTGCGGTGATCCTGGATTTTCCAACCAAGGTAATCCTAAAACCTGCTAAATAACTCAAGTATTCTGCGAGATCTTGTGATGATGTCTATTATTGGAATTACTTGATTTGCTTGTCTGTGTACCCCGAACATCATTGTGTGATTAAATTGTTATTAGGTAATACTTTATTGTGAGAATTCCTCTTATTGTGTACCCTGGCTCTGACTAATTGAGATGAAATTATCTAAAATCGTTTGGTAAATTAACTAGATATTATTTGAGCTTATTTAATATTTAAAATCGATTTACTTCTCGAATTTATAGTTTCTTAATTATTATATACTTATTATTAGCAATATTTCTGAATAATTTTATGCTCATCTGTTAAAATTAATTACTGATCTTTAATTAGGAAGTCATTCTGCATATTATCCCACATCATCTTATCTAGAGCCCAAACTGAGTTGATATGTGATACAAGACAGTACCTTAACTTAGTTGTCAAACATATCTACCTTATAGTAACCAGACCTAATTTTCATTTATTGTAAGTATGATTAATCAGTTTCTTAAATTCCTTAAGAGAGTTATTAGGAGGCAGCTTTAAGGTTCTTAAATATCTCGAGGTAACTCCTGTAGAGAACTTCTATATCGTGATCGTGACTATTTTCATGTGATACTGAGCTGGTTCTCTGATACTTAAGAGATCCACACTTGCTAGTGTATCCTTTTAGGAGGGAACCTAATATATATTATAAGAGTATGAAGTAAAATGTGGTAGCAACATCTAATACTGGGGTGGAGTATAGAGCAATGACAATTGTGACACGTGCGTTTTATGACTCAAGCAAGTTATGGGGGACGTAGGTTTAGCCAATTTGAACCTATGAAGTTGTATTGTGACAATTAGGTTACTATGCACATCATTTTCATCCCCATTTTCATGAGAGGATGAAAAATATTGTTGTGGCTAGAAACTAACCAGAAGATCGAAAGAGGGATTGTTTACGTGGAAAACCGACTAAGTTGGGAAAACCACGGCGCCATTCGGGAGACTTCAAAGATTTCCACTATTATATAATTTTTTTACAAGGTAACAGTGATGAAGTGGGGAAAATGTTGAGCAGAAAGAAATTTAAGCAGGGATTTCAAGAGAAAAAAATTCCTCTTTTTCTCGTTACAGTGAGGTTTTATACTCTGATCTGGTCTCTGGAGAGTCAATTCAAGGGAATGGGCTTCATCTCTGGTGTCAGGCCAATGATGTCTGTTACGCTTACACGTCATGTCCCCCGCTGTACGGATAGTAATGTCCAGGAGAGGGGCCATACCTCTTAAAAGCGGTATGGAGCCCTATACCTCACATTGCGTGTTGGTAGTTCGTCGTGCTCTCATCAGCGTGGCCTCTTTGATAACAGCCTTTTGCCTTGGGATCTCCTCCATTCGTTGCTGAGTACGAGTGACGCCAATGCCACACAAGCCTCCACACGTACGCTGCAGATGCGGCGACGTGGATCCAGATGTAACATATCCCCTCGGTAGTCGTGACGTGCATTAATGCGCGTGCTTGAAGGTTTCCACGTAGGTTCGTTGACTCTATAAATACTTGTTGATCGGCGTTGAGGCCCGCTCTTAATCTCAGAAAAGGACTGGTGCGATAATGTCGTTGTTCAACAACGTAGCCAAGTGCGTGGAGGACGAACTTCCGTCTGCCAGGCGTCCCGCCCTGGCGTGGCAGGCGAGCATGAGGCGGCCTTCTTTTCGAACGGAGGCCCCGAAAAGGCCTCGGATCCATCTTTCTAACTCGGGGGGATCCGCCGCGGATGCTGGTAGCTAGCGTGGGGTTGCCCGCTTTATGTCAAGATCTCTCCACGGTGGGGTCCGCACGATCTCACCAGTGGAGAACACCATCTCCTTGGCGGACGACGAAGTGCAGCCGACAGGAAATGCCGCGGCAACCCATCCTCTGGCTCCTCTAGTCGTGGAGGCTAGTGGTGTGCCGGCGCAGGACCGTGGTGCGTCAACCTCGGTCTCACCTCCGGCGCCTTCGGGTAGTCCGGAGGTGCCGTCGGGGTAGCCCAAATGGGGTTCGGCTCCAGAGGCTCAAACGCGCAGACCTTCGTGCGCAATATCTGTCGGCATCTTGACCAAATCGAAAAGCGGGTTGCGAGTAGGGAGCAGACGGCGGCGCTCGAGCGGAATACGGAGGCGCTCGAGCAGAAGATGGATGAAGCCCTGACTCTACTTCGAAGGTTGGAGCCTTAGGAGGTGGGAGCCTTTGGAGGCGGAGAAGGCGATCGCTGACCTAGAGTTGAAGTGCGCCAGGTACAAGGGCGATTTGGCGGTGGCGACGCTCGAGATCAAAGAGCTGAAAAAGAGAAAGTCGCTCTAGAGGCCAGGGTCGAAGAATTAATGGAGGAGAACTGCCGCCGAACGGACCTCGCTCGAGCAGTTCGAGGTCTCCTTTCGGCGTCGGAGTTCGGGTTTCTCCCTAGGCTTTTTACTTCTCTCTCTTTTCTTCTTCCTTTTTCTCCTTTTTTTTTGAATGGAAAATTTGTAAAAAAAAGGAATTTGTTTAATGAAACGCCCCCCTTCTCCTTGCATAAGTTTGAAATTCGTGATGTGATCGTTGGGAGAATCGAGAAGGCGTGCATGCTCCCGGCAGGTCTAGGCCCCTAGGTTAATACAGACGATCAGATTTCGCCCTCGGGGAGTGGAACCATCGGGTTACAGATTATAAAAAGGCCATTGGTTCACCAATGGGTTCCTATCGCTGTCATTTCCCTAGACTCGCAATGGCTAAGAAATCGTGGAGCCAAGTGAAAGAAATGTTGGACGATTACTGTGCCATTCGCGGGGAGCGGTGCTCTCTTCCTTCGCATACTTTTGATGCGAAGGTACAATAGGTCTGGGGGAGGAACCCGACGGTAGGGCTGGTGTTCCCTTCGGCAAAAGCAACGTTTAATATCATGCCAAAAGGGAAGATTGCAGTCTGCCTCCATCATCTCCGTTGCAGGCTATTCCTCCCTTTCCATCCGGAGTTCGTGAATATTTTCAACCACTTCAGCATCATCTCAATGCAGCTTCCCCCCAACACGATCACCGTGATTTACTGCCTTATCAAGGAGCTGCAGCGCCGACGGATCCCTTGGGACATCGAAATCTTCAAGACAATCTTTCGGTAGGAGGCAAACCCCCGTCTGCATGGGTGCTTCGTCTTGAAGGGTAAGTACTGTCAGGTGTTCAAGGTGAGGGACATCGAGTTTGCAAACTAGTACAAAAGGTTCTTTTTCGCCGAGCCCGGGGGTTGAGCTTTGTTGTCCCCCCAGAGAGTTAGTGAGGCAAGGTTTGCGGGGGATGGAGTCGGTTTCAAAGATCTGCGTTTTCGAATGGTGGACGAAATCCCGAAGCATGTCCACGATGCGGAGGACTACCTGCGAGAGTTGGAAGACGACGTGCGAGTTTATACGGGTAAGGCTTTAGGGCTTCCCCTTTTTCGGTATTGACCCCGTATTCATGCTCTGTCTTGCAGGTCGGCCAAAGCTCGAACTGACTTGGTTTCGTCTCCGGCAGATTAGGAGCAAGAGGGTTCCCCATTACCGAGCAGGACCTTCCCGACTACCGACGAAGAGGAGACGGGTGTCGTCAAGAGCACCTGTAGGGGGATCTCTTCGACGACGGCTACGGTCTCTGAAGAGGGTGAGTCGGACCTGGCCTATATTGATGACGTGGAGGTCAGTGACGAACCCATGGAGCAGCGCGAGGGATGCGAAGGCTCAGCGGATTCCAGTGCTAGGGTGGCGAAGGCTTCAGGCGACCAGAGCGCTGAAGAGTTCGAGGGTGCTCTTCGGGATGTGCCCCTATGAGATGTTCTCGAATGGCGGCCCGATTCGGTGACCAGACTTGGCCCCAGGGGTGCCGATTTGCTAAGTGCGGTAAGACCCCAGTTAGGCTTTTTAGGTTTCGACTTTCCCTAACACGCGTTTTACAGCTCCAGGAGACGCAACCCAAGGAGGTCATGGCACAAGCGAGGAAAGCAAAAGAGTGGGAACTTAGGTTCGTAGAGTCGGAGCGTCAACGTTGCCTAGCTGAAAAGCGTCTTCGTTCGGCCACGCGGGGCCTGGAGGAGTCCAGCCGTCAGGGAGGCTGAGCTCCAGCGGCTTTTGGAGGATGCGCTTGACCAAAGCTGCGAGGAGGCTCGTCGGGAAGGGGTAGCCAAATTTTGGCGTTCGCTTGAGCTTAAGGCGCTTGTCAAGGAGGCGCTCGAGAGTTTGGTCAATATGTTGGGTTCGGCTTTCCTCGACCGGGGCATAGTGAGCTGCGAAGATCTCGAAGGGCTGGACATGGATGAGTGCATTCGTTCGAGAAGCCGCTCGTACCAGTGCCCGTACTTCAAGATGTCGGCGGAGAGGTTGGAGCGGATGTTCACCTTTGTTCCGAACTTGAAGGTGACCATCCATCCTACCGAAGCCGAAATGGCGAGAGCTGAGGAGGTCGCGGAGGGGATCCTAGTGCTAGAATAAGGGCCAAGTGTTCGGGGCGAGGAGACTGCAGAGGAGCCCCTGGCCGTCTCTCCCCTATGTTTGCGGGACTCACTGGAGGATGTTCCCCAAACCCCAGGCGCGGACATCGAATTGGACTCTGTCTCCGAGACTTCAAGAGGGGACGACGGGTTGTAAAATTTTTATTTCAGGTCTTCGTAAATGATTACTGGAATGTTTTGTTATCTGTTTGCATGTTTCTTTTTTGATGTTTCTGTTGTGAGCAATTGTTTGTTTGCGTAGTATTCTCATTGTGAAAAAATAACTAAGTTGGGTGAACTAGCATGCGACGTCGAGAAGGGGAATGCCCTTACCTACCTGTCGCCTAGGCACTAAGTATAGGATTTAGAAGGCCGGGACTTCGAGAAGGGGAGTGCCCTTGAATGTTAGTCGCCTAGGCGCTAAGTATAGGATTTAGGAGGCCTGGGACTTCGAGAAGGGAAGTGCCATTAACTGTCAGTCGCCTAAGCGCTAAGTTAGGATTTAGAAGGCCTGGGACTTTGAGAAGGGGAGTGCCCTTGACTGCTAGTCGTCTAGGCGCTAAGTATTTCAGTGAGTCGTCATTTCATGATTTGTTTATGACATTGCAAACGGGTTACAAGTGTTCTTTCTGATATCATTGCCGCTCCACGTCCTAGGAAGGAGGGTGCCTTCTTGCCTTGCCAGCTTGTAGGTGTTCGGGCCCAGTACGTCGCGAATGATGAAGGGGCCTTCCCAATTTGGGTCGAGCTTGCCTAGTGTCATGTCACTGCCTTTTGTGTTTTTTAGCTTGAGGACGAGGTCACCTTCCTAGAAAGGCCTCCTCCAAACATGTTTGTTGTAGTACTTTTCGATCCGCCGCTTGTGTTCGTCTTGACGAAGTGCAGCTATCTCCCTGTTCTCGAGGAGATCTGGTGGGGACAGATCAGCATCAAATTGGATGGCTAGGATGACGTCATGTGCTGAATCAAAATTCAAATTCAAATTAATTAAAGCTATTAAAGATTTTCATATTAGCTTTATTTTGATTTGATTTAATTCAGAGCATATCTAGAAGATTTGGAGACTCACCACATTTGGAGCTGATTTTATTTTATTGTAATAGAATTTTATTTTATTTCCTGCATTTAGTATTGTATTTTCAAATTTCACATGGGATCTCTCTATATAAAGAGGTCGCCTTGCATTGTAAAAATAGGGTATTGTGATGAATGAAATTGTGTTTGAGTTTTCTCAGAGCCTAGATCCGGGTTAAGGGGTCGATATTCCGGTGAAGGAAAGGGTAGGGTTAGCCTTTGGTGAGAATCCTCAAAGTAGCCTAGTT
The DNA here is from genome assembly GCA_002786265.1 of Apostasia shenzhenica. Classification (NCBI taxonomy): domain Eukaryota; kingdom Viridiplantae; phylum Streptophyta; class Magnoliopsida; order Asparagales; family Orchidaceae; genus Apostasia; species Apostasia shenzhenica. Next base: position 457,507 of record KZ451917.1, read on the forward strand.
ATCCACTTTATAAATAAATAAATAAAAAAATCTTTTCCTTCCTTTAGCTCAACCAAAATTTAGGTACCTCGACGTAATTTCCCAGCCCTAATACTCCATCTTCCTCCTCCTGCTATGCCGGAACCCGTGTCGCC
>KZ451917.1:457868-500265 GCA_002786265.1 Apostasia shenzhenica
GATGCACCGGCCCTGCCCGCGCGTGCGCCGCAACGCGCCAAGCGACTCGCCCGCCTGTCGGCCACCCCATGCGCGCTCCCGCCGCCTCGCACATCTCTGCCTGTGCGCCATGCTCGCGAGCTCGCAGCCCGCTCGCCCGTGCGAGCGCCCGCAGGCCCGCCTGCTCCCGTGCGCCTGCCTGCACGTGCGCCGCACTCGCATGCCCGTGCGCCGCCTCCGTCTGCCAGCGCACTTGCCGGCGAGCCCACCTGCTCGCACCCGCGCACCGTTTAGCGCGTCGCCCTCTCAGTTAATCAGTCAGTGGCTCTTCTCCGATCCAACTCACTGTGACTCTTCTCCGATTCAAATCACTGGTAAATTCTTTCCCGAATCTCATTAAACTGATTATTTGACTTCAACATAAATTATTCGCTTGACTTGAATTATTCATTTGGCTCTAATTGTGCGACCCGATATTTATTTGTGTGTCAATTACTGTTGGATTTAACTGTGAGACGTCTGTCCTAAATTTCTGAACCTCGGATCTGATTTACTGAATTTAAATTGACGCCCTAATCTAAATTGATAAATTCTTGTTTATCATACGATCCAATTTAATTTTAATTTTAAAATATTTTAATTTGCGGTATTCAAAAAAAAATCTTATTTATCATATAATTTATTTAGAAATTTTTTTTTTCTTAATTAAAATAACTTGCCAATCAGTTTGCTGAATATAAATATAAAATATCATTGGTTTCATTTTTCCGTCCCGCATCAAGATCGAGTTCGAGCGTCCTCGCGTCACTATTTTGTCGTTGCCATTCGATGAGAGCCGATGGATCAAAGCTGCTTGCATTTTCGACGTGGGGGGAGTAAATCTCGAGCTCAACCGGCATGAGTGCTTTCCCGCCAAAGATGAGTGAGAAAGGCGTTTGACTCGTGGCCGCCGTCGGCGTGCAGTTGAGTCCCTAGATCACCGCGGGTAGTTTGGTGGTCCATGACGAGCCGACTCTTTCTATTCGCTTCTTCAATGTATTGAGGAAGTTTTTATTTGTTGCCTCAGCTTGCCCATTCGACTGGGGGTGGCAAACTTATGCAAAATTCAGATTGACGCCATTTTCGGAGCATAGGCTTCAGACGACGTGGCTTGTGAATGTCGTCCCATTATCATAGACCAGGAAGAGCGGGATGCCGAATCTGTATATAAGTCGTGTCCAAATGAAGTTCCCGATGTTCGCGCCGGTCGGTTGTGCCATAACTTTGGCTTCGATCCATTTGGAGAAGTAATCGGTTGCCAATAGCATGTGTCGCATGTTCCTTTCGAATTTGGGAAATGGACCTAGGAAATCAAGCCCCCACATCAAAAACGGCCAGGAGCTCGAAATGGGCTACAACTGTGCCGCCGGTTGTCTCGGAATTTTTGAGTAAATTTGGCACTGGGTGCATTTCTGGCTGAATTCCGTGGCTACCCTATGAAGGTTTGGCCAGTAGTATCCCTGGCGTAGGACTTGCAATGCGAGATTCCGCCCAGCAGCGTGGGTCCCACAGTCGGTTCGAGGATAGTTTTTGAATCCTCCTCGCGGACGCATTTCGCCAAGGGGAAGGAATAGCACCGCCTGAATAACTGCCCTTGCGATAGAACGTATCTAGCAACCTTCACTCGGAGCTTGCGAGCCTGATGCCAGTCTGCAGATAGTGTTGGATCCCGTCCATCCAGCTTCCGGAGTTAGAGCCGACCTCCAAGACCTCTGGATCATCGTATGTAGTGGCCAATATATCCTGCGCGTCTCCCTTTTCCTCCTTGGCCAGCTCGTCCGCGAGTGAGTTCATTTCGCGGGGAATGTGAAACAGGAGGGCCTGGGCGAAATGTCGCAGGAGGTTCTTGGCCAATTGTAAGTATTTTTTAAGCACCTCATTTTTTGTCTGGTAAGTCCTATTCACCTGGCTCACCATCAGTTTTGAGTCATTGTAGATGCGAAGGTGCTGCGCTTTGAGGCTCTTGGCAAGCTTGAGCCCGACAATGAGGGCGTCATACTCGGCTTGATTGTTCGTGACAGGGAATCGTATTTTTCCTGACCTCTGGAGCCGAATCCCTTAGGGACTGGTAAGGACGATGCCGATCCCTTAGATGTGTTCGCCAGAGGCTCCGTCGACGTTGAGGATCCAGGGTAGCTGCTTCTCGGGGAGCTCGGGTTGTTCGATAATTGTTAGTTCAGCGACGAAGTCGGCAAGCACCTGGCTCTTCGAGGCTGACCTGGCAAGGAAATCGACATCGAACTCGGAGAGTTCCACTACCCACTTATGCAATCTTCCGTAGACCTCAGGCGAGTGGAGTATTCTTCCGAGAGGCTTGTCCGTCACCACCTTAAGTGGGCTTGGAAATAATGATGCAACCTACGGGTAGCAGCTATTAGCGCAAAAGACAGCTTTTCGAGAGGGGGTACCTTAGCTCAGCGCCGTGAAGGATGTGACTGATGTAGTGGATGGGGCTGACGTAGTGGATGGGGCGTTGTTGTCCTACCTCTTTGCGGACGAGTACCACCGACACCGAGCTATAAATGGCGTTGAGGTAGAGGAAGAGGTCTTCACCTGGAAGTGGGGCCGTCAAGAGCGGCGGCGATAGCAGATATCTTTTTAGTGACTCAAAAGTTTGTCGGCAGTCATTGTTCCAAGCTGGGTACTCTCCCCGAAGGATCTTGAAGAAAGTGAGGCATCGCTCGCCAGACCTGGATATGAACCAGCTGAGGACAGTGACCCTCCCGTTCAGTTTTTGCACGTCTTCGATTGGCGGTTCCATATCCAAGATAGCCTGTATCTTTTCGGGATTCGCCTCGATTCCCCTGATTGAAACCATATGACCCAGGAATTTGCTATATGCCACGCCGAAAATGCTTTTTAGTGGATTCAGCCTGATGTTGTAAGCACGGCAGGTGTCCAGCGCTTCGCGGAGGTCACTCAAATGTTGTTCCCTATTCCTACTTTTTATCAGGATATCGTCCACATAGGCCTCCACATTTCAGCCTTTCTGATTTTTGAAGACGGTATTGACCATTCGTTGGTATGTTGCGCTTACATTTTTCAAACCGAAAGGCATGACCTTGTAGCAAAATGTCCCCTGATCGGTGATGCATTAGGTGTGCTTTTCATCTTCCTCTGCCATACGGATCTGGTAATAGCCTGAGAAAGCATCAATGAAGCTCATTATCGAGTATCCTGCCGAAGAGTCAACGAGTCTATCTATCTTCGGCAAGGGGTAGAAGTCTTCAGGCGGCTTCAAAGATTTCCACTAATGTATGCTTTTTTTACAAGGTAACAGTGATGACGTGCGGAAAGGTTGAGCAGAGAGAAATTTAAGCAATGGATTTCAAGAGAAAGAAAAATCCCTCTTTTCTTTGTTACAATGAAGTTTTATACTCTGATTGGTCTCTAGAGAGTCACTTCAAGGGAATGGGCTCCATCTCTGGTGTCAGGCCAATGATGTCTGCTAGGCTGACGCGTCATGGCCCCGGTTGTGCGGATAGTACTGTCCGGGAGGAGGGGGGTTCATACCTCTTAAAAGCGGTATGAAGCCCTGTACCTCACGTTGCGTGCTGGTAGTTCATCGTGCTCTCTTCAAAGTGGCCTCTTCGACAGCAGCCTTTCGCCTTGGGATTTCCTTCGTTCGTCGCTGAGTACGAGTGACGCCAATGCCACGTAAGCCTCCACGTGTACGCTCTAGATGCGGCGGCGTGGATCCAAATGTAATACATATAAAGATTTATTACCACTTCGTTAGGGATAACATCCAATCCAGGGAAGTTACTAAGTCCTTTATCAGTTATAATAATTAGTTAGCAGATTTGTTAAGACTTTGAGATGCACTATAATGGGGTATATTTATAATAAGTTAGGGCTCCATAATATTTATGTGCTAACTTAAGGGAGAGTATTACGGACCTAGCTGTGATTACGAAATAATTATCACGTGTCCAAATGATCTAAAAGTTTAAATTTATAGGTTGTGATCCAACAATACCTTCCTATCCTTGCGATGGGCATTTGGATTGTGAACCTTATTGGTCCTCATCAACTTTGAGTTCCTTTTCTGTTAGACAACTGTATCAGAAGCTTTGATGACCTTCCCGTAATATGCGCTAATCTTTTCATGCCCAGGGTGGAATTGGCTAAGTGCATTAGCAACCCATCTTGCGCGGCCAATATTGCTTGCCTGCAGACATGTAATGATCGGCCTGATGAGACTGAATGTCAGGTTTCTTACTTTTCTCTTGTACTTTATTTTGCTTTTTTTGCTCTCCCAGATATGTAAGATACAAATGATTTGGCTTTTTTCTTGTCATCCGAACTTCAACAGATAAAATGTGGAGATTTGTTCGAGAACAGTGTAGTCGATGAGTTCAACGAATGTGCAGTTTCGCGCAAGAAATGTGTTCCGAGGAAGAGTGATGTTGGTGAGTTTCCAGTCCCCAGCCCATCTGTCCTTGTGAAGAACTTCAGTATCTCAGATTTTAATGGGAAGTGGTACATAACAAGGGGCTTAAATCCAACTTTTGATGTTTTTGATTGCCAATTGCATGAGTTCCATGTTGAGTCTGGCAAGCTCATTGGTAATCTATCGTGGAGAATTCGGACTCCAGATGGAGGTTTCTTCACCCGGTCCACTGTACAGAGATTTGTTCGAGACCCTTCTCAGCCAGGTGTTCTCTACAACCATGACAATGAATACCTCCATTATCAAGATGACTGGTCCGCCTCTTCCTCCCTCACATTCCTGTTATGACAATAATTTCTATTCATGCATTGGCTTTTTATTCCTTTTTAATTTGTTTGCTTGGTTATCTGTTTTACCAGCTGTGTTGGATTATGCTAGATATTAAAGACAGTACTTGGAGGATTTTAGTAATTTGTTAGCATGGCTTCTTTTTTACCACCTGTGGTGTATGCTAATATTTGGGACTGCATGATTGAGTATTATATTTCATGAAATTCTAAATGCTAATACTTGAGAAATTATTAAATTTATTTCCAATTTTCCTATGCACAATCCGTAGCTACTAAATAGACAAATTACCACCAGGGGAAATGGCTAATAAATCCTTTTGCAACCGCAAACTGTTAAAGGAGATTTATTTGCCATTCTTCAAAATGTAATTGCATTAGACACTCCAGGTGCAATATCTGCTGATCAAACAAATATCGTGTGTAATGTTTTCACGGAGTTGTTCATGAAAGCATGAAAACAAATTTTAAAACATTAAAAAAATTACTATATTAATATGAGCGCTAGAAAATTCCATTCATAATACGTTTTTATGTAGATCTGAAGATACAAATAAACAATTTAGGATTCATGGCTAAGGGGTGATGTAAAGCTATTGTAGAAAATAGGAACCAAAAGGTAGGTTAAAACTAGTATCAACGTTACTTGCAATGTGTAGGAATCATTTTTTAAGGTTCTTATTCTTATAAACTTTGCTCCAGATTTTGCGGATTTATCTTTTGATGATGATAATGATGATGTCTATCTCCCTTAGAATGGCCTTTCTCTGTTGTGCTTCCTGGCAATTGATAAATTGTTGTTCTGACTGTTTGTTTTAGCGTAAACTAATGCTCAGCGCTGTCATTTCAAACGTTTGTTCCAGGTACGTTCTATCATCTAAGGTGGAGAACAAGCCTGATGATTACATATTCATTTATTATTGTGGTCGAAATGATGCTTGGGATGGCTATGGAGGAGCAGTAGTTTATACCAGGAGTCCAACTTTGCCTGAAACCGTAATACCTGAATTAGAAAATGCGGCAAAAAGCATTGGCAGAGATTTCACAATGTTCATTATTACAGATAACACTTGCGGCCCTGAAACTCCGTTGGTGGAAAGATTAGAGAGAACTGTGGAGGAAGGGGAGAAGACAGTCATAAGGGAGGTTGAGCAGATTGAAGGTGAGGTCGAGAAGGTGGGGAGAACTGAGCTTACACTGATAGAGAAGCTTGCTGAAGGATTCGGTGAAATGAAAAGGGTTGCACAGAATTTCATTGGAGGGCTGGAGAGGGAAGAAATGGAGCTTTTGAATGATCTCAAGATGGAAGCAGCTGTTCTGGAGAACGTGTTTGGGAAGTCCCTACCATTAAGGAAGCTAAGATAAGTTATATAATATTGCTTAGATTTTGATTCCTTGGTCTTTTCCATTAAGTCGAAAACAAGAAAAGTTAAATCGTTCTTAAAAAAAAAAAGAGGCTTGGGCATGCTTATTTGTGATTTGATTCGGTCCTAAATTATGATTCAGATATCTTTAGGCTTTAAATTGAAGTTCTGCGCTTGTTCAACCTAACATTTTTGTGTCATAAGTTCAGCTTGAATGAGATCATGAGTTCATCATTACGGCCGGCAATTATGCTCGAAACTATTTTTGTCGTATCCCTTACAAGAGTAAAGGAGGAAGTTGATAAAGAATTGAAGAAAGTGATCAAAGAGAGCTTTTCAAGCAAGACATCACAATGAAGTTGATAGTTGAACAACAACAACAACAATAACAATCAAGCCTTAATCCCTTTGGGTGGGGTCAGCCACATGAATCTTTTGTTTTCATTGCGTTATATCAATTAATAAATTCTTATTTAGATCTAAGTGAGTAAAATTATTTTTTACAGTTTCTTATCATATCTTCTTTGGTCTCTCTTTTCTTTTTTGTACATAGGAAAAATCTGATAATTCAATTTTTCTAATTAGGGCTTCAATCAGTTTACGGTTCATATGTCCAAACTATTTAACTTGACTTTCTCTAAATTTATTCTCAATTGGAATAACTCTAATATCCATGTAAATATGCTTATTTCTCAATCTTGACTGGACATATTCAAAATGAGGTGTCTTAATGTATACTCTTCGCAGATAATATTGTTCTTGTTGATAAAATTAAAGAGGGAGCCAAAGCGAAACTCGAGCATTGAAGGAATACTTTAGAATCTAAAAGTTTTCATCTTAACAGATCAAAAACTGAATATATATAGTGCACATTTAGTCAAGGAAGAAACACTTATATTGGTGATGTAATAATTAGTAATCAAATTGTCAAACAGAGTGAGCACTTTAGATACCTTTTAATGATCGTGAAATACATAATGACGTTAGCAGGATTCAAGCATAATGAATAAAATAAAAAATCCTTCTGGTGTGTAGTGCGATAGAAGTAGAACATTTTATTTAAACTTAAGGGGCCGTTTGGATAGGTGGGTTAGCTGGGTTAACTCAAGTTAACCCAGCTAACCCACCAAACGCGTTATAACGCGTAACCCTTATCCCTGGGTTAACAAACCCCGCGCCCTCCCCTTACCCTGCCTAACCCCGGTGTTAGCTACCCCAGCAAAGATCCGGGGTTAAGGGCGGAGACGGCGGAATCGCTCACTGTCGCGCGCGATTCCTGCGCGAGCGGTTGGATTTTTTCGCGCGACCTAGCTGCCGGATGATGGCATCGCTCCAGGCGCGGCGACGGCGGAGAAGTTCTACTCTGATACGCAGGCCGGCGCGGTGCCTCTCCGGCAGCGACGACCTTTTGGCTTGGCTGAGGCGAGTTTTTTTTGTTGTACTTGTTTTTGTTCAGGTAAATGGCAGATTTGCCTTCTCTACTCTCAGATCTTCTTGATTCTTGCTGTTTTTGGTTTTCCCGTTCTGTGCCTGGAGCGAGTCTGTGCCCTAATTTATTTTTTTTTTGGAATCTAACCTGCTGCAGAGTCATTCCATGCTCCTTATCTTGGTGCTGTGCTGTCTGTCATTCTTCATTTTCTGCTGTTTTACCTCCTTGATTTTTTTTTTGTCTCTGTGTCATGCCTGGAATTCATGCTATACATTCCAACATATTTTTTTTACTTCATACCAGCTGCAATTGCTGTGAAGTTGGCCATTTTTTTTGGGTTGTTGCAATGGCTCTGCATTCCTTGGTTCTCTGCTGTTCACCTGTGAATTTTTCCTCTTTTTTTGTGAGGGTTTAGAGATGATTGTGCAGTTTGATGACCTGGCTCTCATGTTACCCATGTTCTCATTGTCATTATTAATCAATTTTATTGATTATCATTTTGCTACTATGCTTGCTATGAGACATAGGCATGTTACCATGCTTATTAGGTGGACTTTGTCTTATGTAACACATGCAATATGATTCATTACCATGTTACTTCATAATTTATGTCATGTTCCTCTTTTGTCATTATTTAACAATAGAGCTCTTACCTCCACTATGTTGTTCCAAATTATGTTCATCATCCTTTGGCTGTTTTTTTGGCCTGTTCTGCCCTTGGTTTCCTATTTATTGCTGAAATTTGATGGTTACCTCACCTTTGCTTCCAAGTTTCAGCATTCTTTTCTACTTGCTTTGCTCTAGCTGCTTTCTGGTAAGTATACTTTTCGTTTATTCCCATTTAATTTTTATGTTTTGCTACAGTTAAGATATAATTCGTATATGAACAGATACAATACTTGTTTGCTCAGATATTACACTTGTTCTTATGCCACTTTCGAAATATGGGCTGTGATGAATTTTCTGATCAAAAGAAAGTAAGATTTAGAGGTCTGATTAATGTCAAAGTGATTTCATGTCATGTGTATGTTATCCTTGGTATCCAGGTGGAGAGGTAAACATCAAAATGTTTACCTTTTTGTCGATCCAGGTTACCTTAGCCGATGTAGAAATTTCTGAGCCCAACACTGTCCATATAATATGCAAGGGATCAGGTCCCGTGCGAGGAATCAGGAGTGGGAAGAGGGGTATTTTTTTGGTTATTGATTGATCGGTTATTTTTTGCCGGTGCTTCGAGATTTTGCAGGAGATTTCAATAAGCGCAACTTTTCAATGAATTTCGATGTGATGGACATTTTTCAAGCACAGAGTTTTTCTGGGTTTAAGAAGCTGATCATTTGTTTCTTGTAAAGAGATATGGGGGCTGTTTTTGATGTGTGTTGTCCTGTTTGTATCTGATTTTAATTCTTTCTCTGTTCTTTCTTCGTCCTGCGGTTTAATAAGCTAATTTTCATGATGTGTAGGTGTATTATGTTGTTATTGATGTTTGCTGCTGTATCTGTGTCTTTGTTAAGATGCATAGATCAAGGTCCATTTTTTTGTGTTCTCTCTGTGATGCAAGGAAAAAACGTTACCTTATTGTTTGTTCTAGTGTTGTTTCTTCTTTCTATTTCTTACCCACGTTTGCAAAGGCAGCATTGTTTTATGTGCTTTGTTCTTTTGTTTCACCTTTCTAGTTGAATTTTTGAGTGTTACCATTTGATTTTATTTTCATATATATTTTTTTAATTTAAACTTGTACTGCTGTGAAGGACATAGTGTTGAGTTTTAACTGTAGTGCATTCTTTGGTCGCTTCTTCAATTGAATGGTGTGATGCTTTTAGAGTGCATTTTTTTTGGTGATTTCACGTGAACTTCTGGATGTTGATAATATTATGTGCTTAATAATTGATAACTGCATGCGCATGTTGATCCTATTATTGCTTATGTCATGACAATATGCAAATATTGATTATTGCATACTAGTCTTTTGGAATATCCTCTATGAGATGATTTCTTTCTTGTCATGCAAAATGTTTCTTACTGAATTTTATTTGAAATTACATAATCTTTGATTCCTCGATGTTAACTAATACTATTTTATTTCGTGATTTTCTTTTTACTGTGTCCTACTTAGACTTCATTCTATGAATAGATACAACACTTGTTTGATCAGATGTTATACTTGTTCTTATGCCTTCTTTTAAATACGGGCAATGATGAATTTTCTGACAGAAAAAAGGACAAAAATTATGAGCCTGAATAATGTCAAAGTGATTTCATGTTATGTTTGTTCAGCTTTTTTATTTACTATCCTGGGTTAACTTATTTTTTTGCCAAAAAGAATTCAAAGTTATCCTAGGTTAACCCGGGTTAGCAGCCAAACGTCATTCTGTAATTAATAACTTATCCCAGCTGGGATAAGTTATTAATGAGGATAAGCTAACCCGGGTTAGCTTATCTTACCCCTTATCCAAACGCACCCTAAAGGTAAGTTTTATAAAATTATAATAAAACTAATGATAATATACGATGCTAAATACTTGCCTACAAAAAAAAATATATATATATATAAATAAAATAAATATTACAGAAATGAAGATGTCAAGGTAGATGTGTGGTATACACGAAAAGACGTAATCAAAGTAAAAAAATAGGAATTTAAAGTTAAGTCTTGGTGTAATCCAACTGTAATAAGAAAATTTTTAGTCAAACCTCCAAATAACAATTCCTTTATACATGTCTTTAATAATTTGAATATAAGCAATGCAAATCTCTTTTTTTAAGACTCTCCAAAGTACTTCACTTGGAGATTTTATCATAAATTTTTTTAAAATCAATAAAAATTAAATATAAATTTTCCTCTCTCTCCTTAATTTTCATTAAATTTTTCAATAAATCAATAGTTTTTTAGTAGATCTATCTAACATAAAATCAAATTGATTCTCTGATATCTTAGTATCACGATATAGTCTATATTTCATCATTCTCTCTTATAATTTTAAAGTGTGACTCATCAATTTAATTTTTTTATAATTAACACAATTCTGTATATTGCTTTTATTCTTATAAATAAATACAAATATACTTTGATTCATTTAACATTCTTTTAGTCTTCAAAATTATATTAAATAATTTAAAAAAATAAAAAAATCTTTCATCTTCCAAACACCTCTAAGGATTTAAAAAATTCATCAAATACATTTTTTTTATTTTTTTATTATTAATTTTTATAAAATAGCAAAATTACTCGCTCTCTCTGCCTCCCATTGGTGAAGCTGGTTGCTGACAAAGGGATCACAAAGCCACCGACAATAAGTGAGTGAGAACTGCCTGCCCCCACTTGCTCCTCTCTTTAATTCAGCAATCAAATCTAGAGAGAGAGAGAGGGAGGAGAGGGCAAGCATCCCCTACCCCTCACTGACGGTGGCTCTACCAGGGATGAGGGGCCTCTGCCGGGGAGAGAGTGGGAGGGCCTCTCTTTCTCTCTCTAGATCTGAAATTGGATCTAGAAAGAGGGAGGAGGGGGCGGCTCCATTATCTTTCCACTAGCAATCACCATCAATAGCGAGAGCCGATGAGAGAGGGGAGAGAGTGTGGGTCATTATTTTATAAAAATTAAAAATAAAAAAAATTAAGAAAATATTTTTTTTGATAATTTTTTATAAAGTTAAATGCTCAGATATTAATTTTTAAAAATTATAAATTTATGTGATTAAATTTTAAATTAGAGACATGTAATTTATCTTTACAAAAAAGGGGGTTAGAATGAATGCTTCAAGAATTTTGTGGGACGCCATATTATTAAGAAAAAAAAGGGATTTTGTGTAATGCAGCAGCCAGCTGGATGGAATTGCAGTAGAATTAGAGCTGACCATTTTATACGAAAATTGAAAAACATCTGAAACTCACTTTGTTTTTTTGTACGGTTCAAAATTACTTTAATTTTTTTATTCAATATTAGCTGATTCAAAAAGATTGGTTTAACTCAAAATTAATTAAATATAAATATATATATATATATTTATAATACTTTAAAGCATAATTAAGAAATTATGTATATAAATATGTTATGATAACTTATAAGAAAGATGTTAGAACATAATATTTACATAAAATTAAAAGTGATTTTATAATAATATATTATAAATATACTTAATATTTAAAATAAAATTTTTTATAAAAAATATTACTTATAATTAAACTTAATTAAATTCAAAAATTAACTTAAAATTTAAAAATTTTAGCAGACTCAAATTAATTTAATTCAAAATTAGAAAAGAAAATTACATATATATCACTCTACATGATTTTATTTACATATTTCTACAATTCAAAATTTATTTATATTAACGCAATCATATAATCTTAAATATTATATATACGTCATGTATATTAATTTTCAATAAAAATAAGTGAAATATGTAGGAAAAATTTTATACGTAAGTCATCATTGACCAACAACATTCCACAGTCACTTTATTGAGTATTGTAATATGATAAAATATTTATTCACCATTGAGCATCATATTTTGAACATTGCCATCAATTAACTAGAGCTTGCAATCACGTCAATAACTAATATTGCCGCCTATGCTTTTCATCACTAGCTGTAGAGTGTAAAAATCTCTACTATTAATGATCATTCTTATATGTATTTGAACTAAATTAATTAGATTTAATTATAAAAATATTAGTGAAGTGTTATTATTATAATATTAAAAATTATAAAATTAAAATATATTTAAATCTTAAAAAATAGTTAATATATCCATGTAATTGCCTCCACTTAATAACTTTAATTTCGAATTCAATCAGCTCGCTGAAAATCCACGGGATGCCACGCCAAATGGAACAAAAACAAGGCGTAGCCAAATTTCTCCACCACCAAGGACTTTCCCTTCACCAACCACGGCCGAGTAGCTGATTGCGGTGGAGAAGATGATAACTGTGGCCTCTGGAAAGCTGTGGCCGGCCGCATCCGTGCGATCGGTTGGATCGAGCTTTCTTCACGCGAAGAATCTCATATCCCTTAAACTACCCTTTGTAGATCGATTCCAGACCACCCTGTCGTTCCCAAAAAGATTATTCAAGCTTCAAATTCGAGCCAAGAGAACGGAGTCTACTAGCAGCTCTTTAGGTTCCAGGGCCCCCTTTTTAAAGGTTATCTTCTTTTTCACTTCTCCAGTTGCTAGGGTGAGGCTTAAAAATTTTACTTGATGTTCTGTTTCCTCAGCTCCCGGAGCCCCTTACAGGAAAAGTATGGAAACTGGATGATTTCGAGAGCTATCCTGCTTTACTGGTGAATTCTAGACACTTCTTTTTCTTCTCTTCAACTGTTGCTATATTATGTAAGTTGCGAGTTGTTGCATTCTTGCTGATGTAGTGCATACAGATATGCACAAGATGTTATAGCTGAACATGAGTTAAGAGGCTTATTCTCGTACTAGTGGGAGTTGTGGTTTGCCTGGAAATGTTATGATATATATACTGACTAGGTGTAGAACAAAAAACTAGTGATCTGTGTGTTAGAGCTTTCCATATATTCACAAATATACCCCCATTTTGAATTCGTATATGGCCATTAATGCTAACACTCGGCTTTTTTACATATTGTATTAGTGAAAAGTTCCAATGGGAAGGGAGCTAATTTGTGAGAAACTATGAATGTATACAAAATATGTAATGAAGAAAGTAAAGAACCAGCAGAAATGTGAATGATCTACTCTTCTAGTGGATGCAATGTAAGAATATTTAGGAACCCTTGTCTTCTTCATAACGTTATTTTTATTTGGTTGAGAGGTATGCAAAAAGAGGAATTTCTTTTAGAGACCCTTTTCTTAAGGAAATAAACTCATACTGTAGGAATCATTTGTTGGCCATATTGTAGTATGTGTCCTTTACAATATAATGCAGTGGAATGCATCAAAAAGTTGTTTTATTTCGCTTTTATTTAACCCTGAGTACCTTAAAGGAGCTTTAGATGAGGTGATGATGATGACAGATTTGCGTTTTGCTGTTGTTTTGTTGTTTTGTAAACTCTATTGACTGTTACTATAAAAAAAAAACCTCTGCTAACTGTTTATGTCCTTTTTTCTTTCTTTTCTTTTTTTTGTGCATAAGCATCCTTGCCCGTCTTCTTTGGTTTAAGCAATGCGGCCACTACACTGTCTTCGATAGCAAATCCCTCTGTTAAGTTGATGTGGAGAGGATTGAAAGTTCATGCTTGGTTATAGCATTGCAAAAGTTGTCTTAGGGATAAGAGTTATTTCTAATATGCTGCTATGATTTTGTATTATTATGCTTTTTTCAAGATTTTTACTGAGCATGGACAGGAACGGGGACAAACATTGTGGCAATAAAACAAGATTATTTTGTATTGTTGTTATTGCCATTGTAATTTTTTGAGAAGCATACCACATAAAAATTTCTGTATTCGTTTGGTTTGAGCTTTTTTTTTGCTCAATACAAATTCCAATTGTAAAATTCAACTTTATTTCTCATCCAACACAAATACGAATATTATAATTAACTTTATTTTACATTTTATACACCTCTCAATATTAAACTAAATTTTTTCCCATTAAATCTATAAGATAAAGTATTTTTTTTTCTTGTCCAAAATTTAACTCTAGAACCAAACGAGGCCAATCTTGGATAGGTCTATTATGTTATAGAGTAATTGCTTTTTTTATTGCAGTTATAGGGTAATTGTTAAAAGTGTTAATTAGAAACATATTGTTAAAATGTCTATTAAGTTGAGTCCATTAAGTTATAGAGAAGAATAAAACATAAAAATTTCTTGTGGTGTTGATGGGACTTCATACCTAAACATCATAGGTATGGTTTATCGTTTCCTATGCTTTGGTCATGCAGGTGATGTTTATTTGCAACCACTGCCCATTTGTTAAACACTTGAAGATAGATATTGTGAAGCTTTCAAATTTCTATATGAAGGTTAGTAGAATTAGATATCACTACGTCATTCTTGGGCAATAAACGCTTGCTTTCTAATTCTCTATGTTTTTCTGCAGAAAGGGGTTGCTGTTGTTGCAATATCTGCAAATTCTATTACCACACATCCTCAGGTTGGTGTGGTTTCCGTTTTGTCCTTTCTTGTGGTCATGGGATTTATTTAATTTACCTTGGTGCATGTGAACTCTATATATAACTTTCTACTCACGCATGCAAAGATGGTGTACAATGCAATAGTGCCATGGAGTGCTATACATAGAATGCACCAACAGCTTTTGTGATTTCAATAGCGCAATGTGTGATTCATTCATACAAGTACATCATAGGGTACTGAAGAAAGCCTAAAATTATGTTAAGCACTCAAGGCCATCAAATCATTGGCCATAGACCACTTGTTTTAATTAGAAGAGAGACAAACAAGACGATTTGAACCAACTTGAGTGTGCTGTAATGGCTAGACAATAATAATTTGAAAGGTCAAGTATTTAGCATATCAACATGTAATACTGAGTCCGCTATTTCATATTGGAGTACACCCATTTCTCAACTGTGATTTTTAAGATCTGCATGCCTCTAATGCAAAATAGATATTGTTGATATAAGTTGTTTATACTATTGATATTGTTGGAATATAAATTTATTTCTGGGCCTTAACCAACTAGTTTATTCTTTTAGGTTAGGGCTAGATATTTAACACAGTATTAGAGTTAGAGGTCTCTCAGGTTGTGTCCCTAATAACCCCCAATTACCTCTAGCATTATGCTATAAAAAGACATGCTCAGTTGATTCACGTTGTGAAGTAAATAGGCTTGTGCATGAGTGAGCTTGTAAAATATATCCTAGTCTAGAACATATTATCTTCAGTTTTTTTGGTTAGTTAGTAACTAGAGATTTAATGGATATCTACTCTGAAGATTGATCTAAATTTTCTCTTTTAAAAATTTTACTTGAAGTCAGAAGTGCCATATCTTTTATTTTGTATCCACATTTAACTTACTTGGTTTTGACAGGATGGTCCAAAATTCATGGCAGATGAAGCAAAGATTTATAACTACCCATTTCCATATCTCTTTGATGAGGTGCGTAATTTAGGGATTTTTTTTAAAAGTATATCTTTACTAAAGTTACATTATTTTCTGGTTTGAAACTAATTTGTGGTGTAAACATTGCTTTAAATTGATCTGCATATGATGATACTTTTGTGAATGTAAAGCATTTGGATTGCATAGATAACCTTTGAAAGCTACATTTATTTTTATATCTAACCACATCAAGGGAACTATCTAATTTACAAAGCACACCCCTTGTACTGTTGATCTAATTCAGTGTGAACATGTGAGGAAAAAAGTTGGTCTTCTTTAGTGGCCTTCACTACCTATATTTATATTAGGGTTAATATACATAAATTAGATAGATGTGCTTGAGCTTATTATATAGTGACAAGTATATCCTCAACACTCCTGGTGGGGACACAGATCAGCATCGAATTGGATGGCTAGGATGACATCATGTGCTGAATCAAAATTCAAATTTAAATTAATTAAAGCTATTAGAGATTTCCATATTAGCTTTATTTTGATTTGATTTGATTTGATTTGATTCAGAGCATATCTGAAAGATTTGGAGACTCACCACATTCGGAGCTGATTTTATTTTATTGTAATAGAATTAGTTTCATATTTGTTTTTATTTATTTGGTATTTTATTTCTTACATTTAATATTGTATTTTCAAATTTTATATGGGATCTCTCTATATAAAGAGGTCGCCTTGCATTGTAAAAGAAAAAGAGTATTGTGATGAATGAAATTATGTTTGAGTTTTCTCAGAGCCTAGATCCGAGTTAAGGGGTCGATATTCCGGTGAAGGAAAGGGTAGGGTTAGCCTTTGGTGAGAATCCTCAAATTAGCCTAATTATCCACCTTTCAAAAAAAATAAAAATAAAAAAATCTTCGAAGCTCTCTCCACTCGCAGCACCTCGCAGTTCTGCCAGACTCGTCCGAAGCCGCTGCCGCTCCGATCGCGCAGTTCCGTTCCCTGGTCTAGCTCGACCGCTCCTCGCCGCTGGCCAGCGAGCTCTCTCGCACGGCTCTGCTCCGTCGCGCCATGCCTCACCTCACGTCGCCTCGCTCGGTCGCGCCTCGCCTTGCCTCGCACGGCCGCGCCTCGCCTCGCCTCGCCCGGCCGCGCCTCGCCTCGCCTTGCCCGGCCGCGCCTCGCCGCTCCCCGCCCGCCCCGTGCCCGTAAGTCTGCCCGCGCAGTCGCACACCAGACCCCAAAGCCTGCCCGAGCTCCAGCCTCCTGCGCGCGTGTCCGCCCGATCCCCGCGCGCCTGGTGCTCCTGCGCGCCCGCCCGTCCGCGTGCCGCTCGCCGCCTCCAGCCGCGCGCGCTGCGCGGCGCCGGCCTGTGCTCGCGCCGCCTGCGCGGGCTCCTGTCTGCCGGCGCCCCGCCTACCCGCGCCCCGCCTGCGCACCGACCGCCTGGCCACGCTGTCCTGCCTGCCTGCGCGCTCCTGCGCCTGCCCGTCGCGCTCCTTCGCCTGCCCGTCGCGCCCTTGCACCGTTTGCGCGTTATCCGTGCGTTGCCCTCTCAATTAATCAGTCAGTGACTCTTCTCCGATTCAAATCCCGGGTAATTTTTTTCCTGAACTCAATTAAGCCGATTATTTGATTTCTACATAAATTATTCGCTTGACTTGAATTATTTATTTGGCTCTAATTGTGTGATCCGATAATTTCTTATGTGTTAATTACTGTTGGATTTAACTGTGAAACGTCTGTCCTAAATTCCTGAATCTCGGATCTGATTTATTGAATTTAAATTGACGCCCTAATCTAAATTGATAAATTCTTATTTATCATACGATCCAATTTAATTTAATTTTAAAATATCTTAATTTACGGGATTCAAAAATCTTATTTATCATATAATTTATCTAGAAAATATTTTTTTCTTAATTAAAATAATTTGCTAATCAATTTTGCTAAATATAAAATTTCATTTGCAATTTTTTTTCCATCCCGCATCAATTTGGTATCAGAGCATGGTTGAAATAGGGTGCATTTAAACATATTTATTTCTGTTTGCATATGCTCACTAGGTCTAGCTTCCCTATTCCCATAGATCCCAAATTAGAAGCTATGTTGACCGAGCTTATCGCAAGGTTTGACCGTATATCTACACCTAAACAACATGAGCCTATATTAGTACCAAATTCTCCAATTCCTACTCTCATTGCCAGACCTATTGAGACTATAGGTGACCAATTTAGTTTGTTCGTGAAAGGAGTTTTGAATGAGTTCTCCACGGAGACCTTCATTCTTCCTGAAGCATTGGAACTTGATTCCTTACCTATATCCATTTATATAGCAGATCATAGTTTAGCCGAAGAGTACGAAAAGTATGAAGATGAGATGCACGAGGAAGCTATATAGCTATAGGATAGAAGTTGAAAGTCAAGTTGAGAAAGCAGTCATAGAGCTGAGTCATAAAGAAGAGCAGATCATACATTCGATAGAGGCTACTAAATCATCTTACTGTATTAATAACACTTAGGGGTGGCAAAATGGGTCGGCGGGTCGGGTTCGGACCCGACCCGACCCGAATAGCCTCAACCTGAACCCGACCCATTTATTAAATGGGTCAAAATCCATGACCCGAACCCGACCCGATTAATAAATGGGTCGGGTTGGCGGGTCGACCCGACCCATTTATAGAATATTTTTTTATAAATGCCCAACCCGAACCCTACCCGACCCGATTATGCCCAACCCGAACCCGACCCGATTATGCCCAACCCGAACCCGACCCGTTTGATAAATGGGTCAAAATTCATGACCCATACCCGAACTTTGCGGGTCGGGTTCACGGGTCGGGTCATATATTGCCACCCCTAATAACACTATCGATCACATTGAGATGATTATAGGCTGCAATCATCACAATTATTATGAGGTCAATAGATTCAATCTAGTTAAGCATACTTATGCATATCCTAGATTTTGTGAAAATTCGACACGTATAGACCAATGTAGGCAGATGACGCATGAGACTGAGTGGTGGGCTATGCGAGCATTTAACTGTTGCGCTGTACAGTTTGCCAGATATTTCTGCAGGACTTTATGGCACCTATTAGGAACCGCGTCTCTTGTGACTAACCTATTTTCCATATGCCTATAATTAGAATTTAGTTTATATACATTTTATTTTATTTTTTTAATATCGTAGGTTTGAGTCTAGTCAGTATTTGTATTTGCATTTTATTTTAGTTCATTACATGAGTCAGTTTCTTTATTTATATATTATAAAATAAATGAAATCAGTAAAATTAATGGTGAGCTATTATAATTAAGTGTAGAAAAATTTTCTAAATATTTTATTATGATAATTTAAGATAATTAAATCTCTAATTTAATTTATTTTAAAATTTTTATTAAATTGGGTCAACTGAATAAGTTTGACTATTATTATTAGATCATGAGAATAGTTGATACTTTCAATATTTCAGATCTATTGATTATCAGGACCCGACAGTAGTACCTAGTGAAGCAATAGCCTCTTGTTCCCTTTGAGTGTAGCTTTACCCACGAGAGTCCACAGCCAAAATCCACCTTAATAATTATTTAGAGCTAATTGAATAAACTTGTTGAGCAAGTAATTTTAATAGTATTCAATTATCAGTGATATTTTGTTCGGTGGATATGTAAGACTTCATCCCAAGTTTTAGGGTAATGAGCATCGAAATCTTGTAGAAGATGTGGTGGGGACACGACGACATCGGACCGTCGATTTATTCCAGGCAGGGTCTACACTCGACGTCCGAGATCTCACCATGTGGCGTCGATCTGGATGGAGGATTGATATAGGCAGATTTGGCAGCAAACACGATTGGTGGCTGATCAGTGGATTGGAAATCCTCATTTAAATCAATTTATTGATTTGAATGAGAATATTTCAAATTTTGGGCTAATCTCGTTTATTTCCTTCTATTTTTAGATATTTGTATTTGGTATGTTATAATTAGTTTTTATTTCTGCAAATTTGAATTTTGATTGTAATCGCCTATATAAGGGTAAGAACTAGTACTGTTTGTTTTAATCCTGGAATGAAATCAATTTGAGTTTGAATTATTGCGTGTTATATTCCGGTGAAGGGAAATGTTGGGGCCTTGGGTGAAAATCCCTAAATACCTTAAAGTAATTTAAGGTATTTCCCCAACTTCCTCAGATTTTAAAATAATTTAAGCTCAAAGAAATCCAGGCCTCTCATTGCAAATTTTTACCCTAAAATTCATTTTCTCCTCCCCTCTGTCGGCTCGGTCCGAACCCACGCACCAACAGGCTAGCGCCCGCCTCCGCCTTCGCGCCGCCCGTCGACCATCGGCGAGCGCTGACGACTTCACTGTCGCCGCCGGTCAGATCCGTTCCGCCGCCTCACCTCGCCTCGCTCGACCGCGCCCGCGCCTCGCCTCGCCGCGCCTCGCTCCGGCAGCGCCTCGTCTCGCTCGGTCGCCCCCGCTCAGCCGCGCCTCGCCTCTGCTCGATTATGCGCCCTCGCTCGCCACGCCACGCCTCGCCGCGCCGCGCCGCGCCTCGCCTCTGCCGCGGCCCGCCCTGCCGCTCCTCGCCTCGCTCGGCCGCACCGCGCCACTGGCCGGCGAGCTTAAAGCTTTTGATTAAGGCACAAATTTCAACGAAATTATTAATTAGGTTGGTTGACTACTCTGGATTTCATTGTTCATCAGGGCTTTGTTGAAATTATTGTACCGTGCGATCTATCGTTATTGAATGCAAATTAATCACTAGTGATTTATATTGTGCGAACCTAAATCTTGTTCTACTTTGTCTAATTTATTGAAACCGGAATTGAGCCCTAATCTAAATTGATAATTTTTTCAATAAAGATTGCCCTTTTAATTAAAATTGCAACAAATTAATTTCGTAGGATTGAATAATTTCTTGATCATCACAAATCAATTTTAAATTCTTACATTAGTTTGTGATTAATCTATTATTTGGGTTTGCTAATCTTTGAACTTGCTTTTTCATTCATTTGTCTCACATCAGGGAAGCATGGGAAGAAAAGGACAGGAGAGCAGGAAAGGGGAATTGGAATTTATAGGAGTCCAAATTTTATTCATTCACTTTTGAGTTACATTACATGCACCACTATTTGTAGATGTGGATTGGCTACACATGGAGATTGACAATTTTAAAAAGAACATAAGGGCTGCAGAGACTTGTATACGATATACATCGTAATCATGTATGTAGCCCTTTTTTGGGAGGTGAACTTATTTCAGTGTGCTATTTTGTTTGGGAGTTATGGGCCTTCTTTGCTCTTTCGTTCTTTTGCTTCCGCCCATTCATCTTATTTTATCCTATACCTTTATTAAGGTTACTTTTATAAAAAAAACTTTCAAAAAATACCTTTATTAAGGTTGGTTCAAGAGTATTCCAACAAAAACAAATCCCTTCCCTTATTATTAAAAATTGTTTGGTAGGCTTCTTTGAACTATTGCGAGATATTGGATGAAGCCTTATTGCGCAGTTTCCTTTTTGCTGGATTCTTTCAATAAACTGCTTCTTCTGGAACTGTGAATTTTATGATCTCTAACTTTTAACTTTTTTTTCTTATTTTCTTTATCCGCATGGCTATCAGTCACATCTTGGTCATGTGAAACATAAAATTACCCATTTCTATACTTTATGTTTTCTGTGTAATATTGTTTTTTATCATTAACCAAAGGAAAACTTTCTTGATTTCTCAATGCTTACTGAGATAACTGGGTTCTATTATGTAGTCACAGGATGTTGCAAGGGCATTTAGGGCTGTTTGTACACCGGAATTTTTCCTTTACAGAAAGGTGAACCTGATCACTTACGTTTAGCCTTCAATGAAAAATATTATCTTTAATTGCTTTTCACCATTCTGCAGTATACACCAGTATGATAGTCTTCTACTTCTTTGTCATTCACACGTCTATATTCTGCCTTTGTCCTTTAAACTTTACGTTTTAACATTAAACTACTTTGAACAAAAGCAAACTTGTATGACTGATGAGTATGGTAGCAGCATAGAGGGCATTTCATGCTTTATTGAAAGTTTATTTCCTAGGGATTATTCTAGATAAATGGATCCCAACTCCTTTCTTTAACAGGAAGGTAGGAGGCCATTTGAGCTTTTCTATCACGGCCAATTTGATGACTCACGACCTGGCAACAATACCCCAGTTACTGGAAGGTATCTTTCAAAGGATCTGGGGAACAATTTTACATCTGATTTTGATCTTTTAAGCTTGGGTTGATACTAAACTATATCCTTAGGGACTTGAGTCTTGCAATAGACTGTGTTCTAAGTGGACAGCAGTTAACATCATTGCAAAAGCCCAGGTTGTTTTTCTTCTGCTACTTCTCAGTTCTCCTTCTATATTTTTTATAGATGCAGATTTCTTCCGACTTGTTGTGTTATTGGTTTCTGTCTCTTTTCAGCGTTGGTTGCAGCATAAAGTGGCATCCGAATAAGAGTTATTAACTAGATGATGGATGATCCAGCATTTCCCTTCATACGTACCTTGAGGTAGGCTTATCAATAAAATTGATGAATAGCATGATAGATTGAAAGATGAAGTTACACTTCTGTTCTTTTACCATGAATACATTAAATTTGATGTTTGTTTTCCCCGTGCTCTATTTGTTTTTCTCTCTGTGTTATCAATCTCATGTGGTCTTGTACACTTGTCATTTGCTTTAGCTCACTGTCATTAATTTAGAGGGATAATTTCTTACATAGCATTTAAAACTATCTTACTTATATGATAAACAGCCGATTATTAGTACTTCTTTCTCGCACAACTTAAAATTAGTGCAAATTGCAGTTTGAATGTTTTACATATTTTTATCCTCTTTTGTATATCTTGTGTTCACATGATAACACTATCTTTGTATTTGTTAAAAACAATAAAAAAAACATTAACATATAATATATATATATATATATATATATATATATATATTCAGAATTTGATGTTTAATGTAATGAGATAGTAGTATGTTATGAACGTATACAATCTATTTTTGGTATGAGGTGTTTATTCATCAGCTATCTTTTTATAGTTGTAGATTGAAGACATGTTTAGGAGAATGGAATAAATAGATGCACCACAAAAGTAAATATAATATGCATAAGAAACTCAAAAATATTTCGTAAAATAACTAGAGTAAAACTTAACTATGAGTGCAAGCAGAAGTGAAAAATAGATCATTCACATAGGTCATAATTATATAACATGATTCAGCACACTTGTGCATACTTCTAGCTCACCATCTCACAAAAAAAATCCTAAAAGCCTTCAATATTAGTCTATCCGAAATCTCTTCTCATTAGGATAATGGATAATGGAAAAGCGTTATTACACGACTATACCACACCTTCCTTCATTGGGATTTACTTGGCTAGTAACCTTCTTCACTTAAAAGGTTCACTCAGGAACACTCGCTTTCCTCTCTAGAGAATAGGGAAACAACAAGAGATGAAAAGAGAAAAACACAAGAAAAGTAAAATCATTCTTCTTTCTATGGTTGACTTGGAATCTGAGAAAGACAAGGGATCACCTTTTACAGTTGAACACCAGCACCTTGAGCACTTTGAGCATGTAAAAAACCTTTGAATCACTTAAGAAATGATTTGAAATGTTTTTTTTGTTTATTTTCACTCACAGAGCATGAAGCTTATGTAAAGTGATTTCATACAATACATTAGAACAGGTAAAAAACCCCAAATTGGAATATAAACAATTGGCCAAAAATTAGCCTAAAGAACTATTAGTTGACAAGAACAAGAACAACAACCACCACCACCAAGCTTTAATCCTACTAGTTGGGGTCGACTATATGAAACTTTTATTTCTATTACGCTCTATCAATTAGCAAATTCTTACTTAGGTCTAAGTGAGTAAGGTTACTCCTTATAGTTCTTGTCATATCTTCTTTGATCTCCCTCTTGCTCTTTGCATATAGACAAAATTCAATAACTCAATTTTTTTAACTAGTGCTTCAATCGACCTACAATTTATATGTCCAAATCATCTATCTCTAAGTTTATTCTCAATTGGTGCAATACTAACTTTTTCACGGATATACTCATTTCTCATTTTATCCTTTCATGCATATGCACACATCCATCTTAGTGTCCTTATTTCTACAACACTTATTTTATTTATATGTTTTCTTTTTGCAGGCCAACATTCAGCATCATATATTATCATTGGTCTTACTATAGTTTTATAAAATTTACTCTTAAGTCTAGATAGAATTTTTCTATCGCACAATATATCAGGAACATTTCTCCATTTTTTCCATCCTACTTGGATTCTGTTAATAATGTCATTATCTATTTCACCAATATTTTGTATAAGTGATCCAATTTATCTAAAGTATTTACTCTTCTTGATAATTTAATCACCAATTATCACATCACTAATATAGCTGATTTTTTTTACTAAATGTGCACTCCATATATTCAATTTTTGATCTACTGAGATGACAGCCTTTAGATTCTAAAGTATTTCTATAAAGATTGAGTTTCGCTTTTGCTCTTTTTTTAGTTTTATCAATAAGGATAATATCATATGCAAAAAGCATACATCAAGGTACCTCATCTTAGATATATCCAGTAAGAATTTTCATAATCAAAGCAAAAAGATACGGATTTAAAGATGAGCTTTGGTGTAATCCAACTGTAATAAGAAAATCCTTAGTCAAACTTCTTTGTATCCGAACATAAGTAACAGCTTCTTTGTACATTTCTTTAATAACTTGAATATAAGTAGTGTAAATCTTTTTCTTTTCTAAAACTTTCTAAAATACTTCATTGAAACTTTATTATAATTTTTTTTTAAATCAATAAAAACTAAATATATGTTTTCCTCCTTAAACTTCTCTATTAAATTTTTCAAAAAATGAACAGCTTCTGTAGAAAATCTACCTGACATAAAACCAAACTGATTCTCTGATACTTCAATATCATGACATAACTTATATTTGATTACCCTCTCCCATTGTTTTAAAGTACGACTCATTAATTTAATTTTTCTATAATTGGTACAATTTTGTACATTATTTTTATTCCTGTAAATAGGTACCAATATACTCTTTCTCCATTTATTTGGCATTCTTTTAGCATTTAAAATCATATTAAATAATCTAGTGAATTAAGAAACTCCATCTTCTAAGGACTTTTAAACATCTATTAGAATATCATTCGGTCCTATTGCTTTTTTTGTACTTTTTTTTTTAGGCTTTTCAAACTTCAGCTTTCCTGATACATTGGATATAACAGTAATTTTTGCTTTCTTTTAAGGTGCTGAAATCAATAAGATCAATTGTATTTTAATAATTTTCATTGAAAAGTTGTTGAAAGTAATTCATCAATCTATCTTTGATTTTTTTTTATGAAAAGTACTTTTTGATCTTTATCTTAAGTATATTTTACTCGACTTAAGTTTATTTTACTCGACTTAAGTTTTTAATATTTTTATCTCTTATCTTGGTTATTGTATATTTTTTTTTCTTTTTTTTAGTGTCTAGCTTCTTATATAAATTCTCAAGAGCCATATTCTTTGCATTGTCGATTGTTTTCTTAGATTCTCGTTGAATCACTTTATATTTCTCTCAGTTATTTTTATTTTTGTTTTTAAATTAATTTTTATAATAATTTTTTTTTCATTAATTCTTTTTTGTACATCATTTTTTCACCACCAAGCACCTTTATTATTTGAAATCATTTTTTTGATTCTTCCAGCACATCCTTCATTATCTTATGGATGCAGTTAGCAACTATCATCTATATATAATCAGTTTCCCTATTAATTTCACTGTTTAAGTTTTAGAATTGTTTTTCTTAAATATACATTTGTTCTCATTCTTTAGATTTCACCATTGAATCTGAGGATAGGGTTTCAGCTTATTATTTCTTCTCTGATATTTTTTCTCAAAAAATTAAAAATGTAATTTATTATTTTTTGATGTGTACATAATTTTTCTGCTATAATATACTAGCTATTTAAATTCTGATCATATAGTGTATGTTTGTTTAACCTCGGAGTTTATTTAAGTCTGGACTATCTACTATGTAATTTATACTCATCTCATTATTATTATTTTATTTACAAATTAACGTTGAGCAGAAAGAGATAACCTCAGAAAGACTTTTAATTATTTTATTGTATATTTTGAACAATATATTTATTAACTACTAGATTTGTAATGATATTGTAGATAGCGGTTCTAAATAAAATCATGCTAAATAAAGAAAATGCAATAATAAAAAATTATAATGAATATTTACCAGTTAATTCAGCATCAAAATATTCTTTAATCAACACCAATCATCTTAATCCTAGATCCCCTAATCAATATCAAATAAATCTGGAAAGAATCATGTGCATAATGACAAGTGTCCTTCACTATTGCTTTTTACAGTGAGAAGTTCAATGAAGTAAGGTTGAAGTGAACCACATATGAGCTAGATCTTTATTAGTGATTCTGGTTGTCAAACATTAGAAGCAGTGCCTGTTTCATGAGAGTTCGTGCTTTACGCTGATCATGAGGCCCTGAAATACATGAATAGTCAGCGATATCTCAATCACATGCATGCTAATCGACATGTGTGCTTGATAGTTAAGATGCAGACGGAAGTCGTGAGATTTGATTACATAAAAGAACTTATATAGTGGAGATAAAGACATCTAGAATGGTTAGTCGAACTCTTTTCTAGTGTAGGATGGCTTTCTCTTCTTCAAAGATCGATTATGCATCTCAAAAGATTACCTACATGAAATGTTGATCTCAAAGTTGCACAGACAAAATCATATAGGCAGGGACAAGACTATAGCACTGGTTGAAGAGCGCTATTACTGGTCGCGATTGAAATAAAATGTGAATTGATTCGTCCAGCAGTATACAATCTACAAGATAAGGGACAATTGCAAAACACCAAGCTCTACATGCCTCTGACAGTCCTAATAGAACCATAAGAGGATAATTTCATAGATTTTGTCCTTGGTTTACCCCATACTTATCGGCCTTTTTGACTCTTATTTTTGTTATTGTTGATACGTTTTTGAAGATGTCACCTTATCCATTGCAGGAAAACAGCTAATGCATCCCACATAGCAAGCACCTACTCCTGAGAAATAGTTTGTCTGCATGAAGTGCCAAAGTCAATCACTTCTAATCCGATGCTAAGTGTCTAAACCACTTCTAGCATATACTATGCCATTTTTTTCGAACTGGCTTGCAGTACGATAGTTCTTTCATCATCAGACAAACAGACAAATAGAAGTGGTCAGTCAAACTTTGGGTAGCATACTTTGTTGTTTCTGCAGTGACAAGCCAAGATATTAGAGGGCTCCCCAGCACACCATTGACTCATAATTCCTGGATATAGTATTATTGCTGAACATTTCACCCAAAAAAATCAAAGAAATCCAAGCTTCTATTTGACAAAAGTTGATTGAGTTGATTGTCAAATATAAGGATTAAGGAAGCAACCGATAAACATCGCATGAAGAAGTTATTGGAAGTCGAAGACATGGTTATGGTTTTTCTATGGAAAGAGTGGTTTCCAGTTAGCACTTCAAGTAAGTTGAAGCCATGAAGATTGTTGTATTTTGCTGAAGATCAACGATAATGCTTATGTGGTGGATCTCCCAATTGGTCTCAAAATTTCTCCAACTTCAAATGTTTCTGAGTTACTTGAATTTCACCCAGATGAAGCTCCACTTTACCTAGAAAACTCGAGGGAAAATTCTTTTAAGACACAAATGCCTTTCTAGAAATTAAGAAAAGAGAAATATCAAAATTAATTGAAATAAATTTTAATTGTTCAATGGACTAGCCAGATGAAGGCTAACAAAATCACTCTAGAAAATTTTGAATTGGATATCAATGATGTCATAAGAGCATTTAATTAGGAAAATATTCATTAGTGATGCATTGTCTACTTATGGGATTAAATCTCTATTATTTTGGCCTCAAAGAAATGTGATTAACCCATTTTTGCCTTCAATATGGGTTCGTTTGACCTTTACATTGGTTTTCTTTGTTTGCCCTTAAAAAGTTTTTAAAATAAAATAACAACGGTCCAGATGACTGTTTGAAAGATTCGATGTTTTCGAACCTTTTCTCAATTTCGAAGGTATGAGTCTTCGAAAAAGTGGCCCAAATGAATCAGAGGCATCTATAGGATGAAACTCTAAGCAACGGTATAAGACTCTGTGCCTTCGATAGACCCAGAGTCTTCGAAGATCTAAATAAGCTAAGATAGAAGCTTCTGCGAAACTAAGGTTCTCGTATCGAAGACAACCTTCGAAGAACTGTGATTTCGACAGAATTAGTCACTGACTTTGGTCGAAAATACAATAGGACTATCACCAGTGGCACCTATAAATACCCCCCGGGTTGCTGCTGCAAGGGTTGTTATTTTCAATTCTAGTTGGATTCCTGCAGTGTTGAACAGTAGAAGCTGGAATCCTGAAATGTTTTAAGTGCAGAGCGAACGACAGTGACCGAAGGAAATAAAGACAGTGAACCTCTTATTCTGCTGCTGGGTTCTAAACTCTTCCTTTCTCTCGATCGAACTCAAAAGCTCATGCTAGCCTTGGCTATTCTCTACGAATGATCCAGCAAAATAGATCTTGAGATCCTTGAGATGCCATAGAGCTAACAGGAACTTCCATGAGCTAATAAATATAAGTCTAAATTTGTGAACTTCAGAGGCTGGACTAACACAATATTTTAAAATTATAAGAGTATGTGATCCTCTGGCTAATATAAAGATTGCCCTAAATCAATAAGAAATCCCTAGCGAATCACTGTAAAAACCTGTCATCAATCCCCAGCAGAGTCTATGGAGTGAACACTATCTAAAAGAGAGGAACATGATGATGAACTTTATTGAACTCTTTTAATGTCGTTAGGTAGTGTGCATGATAGCATCATTTTCTTATCCTACATTAATACCAACCAACTTCTTGAGAAAAATAAAATTAAGAATGGTTCTTAGGTCAGCAACTCCTGACATCTAGCCTTCATCCTTTTCGAACAATGCCAAAGATTTACAATTCCTAAAGACTAAGATTGTTGAAGTGCAGACTTGACACTTTCATTCGAATCAGAATGTTTAGGCCTATCCTCCCATGAAACTCTAAAGGAGATTAAATTATCTTTTTGGAAGACCCTTTCGAACCAAGGCTTTCAAATCTATCCTCCCATGAGGCTTTACCTAAGGAAAATAAGACTATCTTTCCGAAAGAACCTTTCGAACCAAAGCTTTCGACCTAAGCCTTTCAAGCTTGTCCTCTCGTAAAGCTTTATCTAAGGAATATACAACATTCTTTTTGATGGAACCTTTTCGAATCAAAGCTTTGAACCAATTCCTTCGAACTACAAACATCATGCACTACCATCTATGACTGCACTTTAAAGATCATATTCAAACATCGTGCACAATATTTCGAAGCAATCTCCATACATCGAAGATTGTCTTCAAAGCAATCTCATCATATATCATGCCCGATCTTTCGAAGCCATCCCATCATGCATCGAAGGTTGCTTCTAAAACAATATCCTAATACGTTGTCCGCAATCTTTCAAAGAAATGTCATACATCAAAGATCGTCTTCAAAGCAATCTCTTCAAATACTAAGAGTCGTTTTCGTAGGTTGCTTTCGAACTGTCCTGCATTGAAGTTTCTGAAGCATATCTCCCCTTTGAGAAGATACTCAACTGAATGAAGATGCTCATTGTGGCCTGGATAAAGTGACGCCTTAATAAGAGGAAACGTAAAATATGTTGTCGAATTAAAGCCAAAAGCTTTAAGTCCCCCAAAAAATTTATGATGCCTACCCCTTAATAGCAAGCTGCCATGCCCTTGAAACGCTATTTCATAAGATCAGTGAGCTAGGTTAGGAAATGATAAAAAAATCACAAGTGGGTAAATCTCAGCTAAAAAAATTCTAGTGAGAATTTATATCAGTTAGTTTTACCTAAATGGCATCCATCACAAATGCAATCATCTTGGCTCCTGAATTCAAGTTATCAATGTAAAGAAGAAATCTTCCCCATCGATCAAAAGTTCTATTCCGCCAATAGAGGATGAGTAATTAACTACAATCTTACTTCTGTAGGGAATCATAAGATCCTCAGAACTCTGAAATCCTAGAGTCATCACCTTTAGGGTGAAATCTATGTCCCACGAAGACAAAATTTTCCAAATGTAATATTAGCTTGTCGACATTTCCACTCCTTTCGAGACGCAACAGAGATAAATTTCAGTAAGGAGAACTTATATTAGTTAGTTTTACCTAAATGGCAACCATCATAAATGTAAATAAGGAATCTTTTCTATCGATCAAAAAATTTCATTCCTCCAATAGAGGATGGGTATTTAACTACAGAGGCTTGCTTCTATAGGAAATCGTAAGATCCCCAAAACTCTGAAGTTCTAGAGTTATCATCTTTAGAGCGAAATCTATTTATCTCAGAAAGACAGAATTTGTGATATCCAGGTACTAATTTTTATTTTGGATATCAAGTTTTATTAAAATTTAATTGCTTTTATAATTTATAGCAACTCGAGTTATGGAATAGAATTTATTAAATCTGAATTGGGTTTATCCCTTTGGATAAAAACTGGTGGGTACACAATGACATCGGACTGTTAATTTATTTCAGGCAGGATCTACACTCGACTTTTGAGATCTCAACATATAGCGTTGATCTGGATGGAGGTTTAATATCTGCAGATTTGACAGTAGGAACGATTGGTGGCTAATTAGTGGATTGAAAATCCCCATTTAAATCAATTTATTGATTTGAATGGGAATATTCCAAATTTTGAGCTGATCTCGTTTATTTTCTTCTATTTTTAGATATTTGCATTTAACATGTTGTAATCAGTTTTTATTTCCGCATTTATTTCTGCAATTTAAATTTCGATTGTAATTGCCTATATAATGGCAAGAATTAGTGCTTTTTGTTTTAATCCTGGAATGAAATCATTTTGAGTTTGAATATTGTGTGTGTTATATCCCGGTGAAGGGAAAGGTTGGGGCCTTGGGTGAAAATCCCTAAATACCTTAAAGAAATTTAAGGTATTTTTTCAACTTTTTTTGTCTTTTAAATTACAATTTCAGCTCAATCAAAATTCAGGCCCCTTGATGCAATTATTCTAGTCCTAGAACTCATTTCCTTCCCCTTCCTCTGTCGGCTCGGGACCCCCGCTCGAGCGGCCCGTGGGGTTTTGCTCGCGCTGGCCTGTGAGGCTTTGCTTGCGCCGCCCCACCACTAGGTGGCCCGCCGATCGCCGCCGGTGCTCCGGCCACTTGGTTCCGTTGATCAGTTGCTGCCCCGCGTCACGCGTCGAGCACGGATCAGCGCTCACGCCGCTCGATCGCCGCTACTTCTATCTCCCGGCAATTGCCGCCGGCTGCTCTGGTCCACCGCCTCAGCACCGCCGCTTTGTAACTCCACAAACTTTGCTCGATTGTGCTGAGCTGATGCACCGCCACCGCCGCCTCCGCCTCCACACCTACACCTTCGTTCAGACCGTGCATAGGCCGGTCATTTCGCCTTCATCAGCAGCACCCCTCTGGTTCGAGCTTCTCTTCCCGTGCACGACACTATTTTGGTCCTCGCCAGTTCGTTACCCTCCCGAACGCTCGACGGGCTCGCCGCCCGCGGATGTGATCGCTATCCGACAGTGATTTTCGGTTCAGACTACAGAGGCGCGCTATGGAGGTTTGGAATTCTCCGATTACGGTAACTCAAAACTTAATCAATATCTCAAGTATTCTCGAAGTCTGTTGATGAATCTGTTATTGAGATTGTTTAATTTGCTCACTTGTGCGATCTGAACATTACTGTGTGATTAAATTGTTGTTAGGTAATATTATATTGTGAGGATGCCTATATTACCGTGTATCCTGGCTCTGATTTGTTGAAATATAATTGCCTAAATTTATTTGGTAAATTTATTAAATATCATTTGAGCATGTGTCTAGATATTTAAAATTAACTTGCATCATGGATTTATGGTTTCTTGATTATTACATAATTATTATTAGAGAAATTCTTGAATTAATTTATGATTATCTGCTAGAATTATTTGTTGATCTCTAATTTGGATTGTATATTGCATATTGTCCCGCATCAAGAACAGTGGAATTTCTTTTATTTCTCTACTTGCTTCTGGATTGCTCTCTGTCGTGAGCTTGTTCTACCGTGGATTGTGAGGAGGAGAAAGTGGAAAGAAGAAAGAAGAAAGAAGAAAGAAGAAGAAGAAGAAGAAGAAGAAGAAGAAGAAGAAGAAGAAGAAGAAGAAGAAGAAGAAAAGCAGTAGCAGTAGCAGCCCTCCTTGTTGCTGTAAGTGGGGAGAAGAAGAAGAAGGAAGAAAAAAGAAAATTTGTTGGAAGTCAAAATCCTTCTTCCCTACCTTATTCAAATCATGGTACAAAAATGGTAGATGAATCTTTTCCATTATGTTAATTATTCTTGTTAAATTTTGGGATTTCTGAATGATGATTGGTAAATTTTAATGTTTAGAAATTGTGGCTGTTATATTACGGTTTAGTAATTTAACGAGTTGCTAATTGCATGAGAAATATTGGGAATGTTATTTATGATTATTTTGTTAAATTGGATTCTAAAGAAAAATGTGAAATCTAAAGAATGTGGGTGATTAAGTATCTTATTATGTATGTATTATTTTAAAGGCAGAAATTGAAATTAAGGTAGGTTTCTCACAAGCAATCACACATACCTAGCTCGAGCTTTAAATTATATGATGTTGACGCGACGACGTCCAAGGCCCTTTTGGGGCTGATGCGGTGACGACTTTATAAAAGTGGCTAATGAGAGCCATTGAGAAAAGATCCTAATGATAATTGAAGTGACGGCGTCCCGTAATGTTATTTGAAATGGTTACTCACGGGGAGGTGACGATCTCCAAAATGGTTAAGGCATTTGAGGTGATTGGTTGAAAAACCCAAGTCCCAAAGTGAAATAAATTGAATTATTAATTTTATAAAGTAATTACGGACTTGATAATTTGTATATAGCATAAAAGGTATATCTTGGTGATAAGGCTTGTCGTAATGAAGATAAATTTTCTTGATTTTATTTTTGTTCGTGAATATATTGATTATGTAGAGTCTTCATGTATTGTTAATTCTGTTTGTTATTCCATGAAATACTATTTTATCTACTGAGTCTGCTCTAACAGACTCCTGCAATATTATGGCAGGTACATCACTTGGTGCACATGAAGAAGCAAAGGGGATAGTAAAGGAGGGCAAGGCCGAGTAGTATCTCATTTTATTTACTGTTTTTAGTTTTATGTAGAATAAAATGTAATGTAAATAATAATACAGAAACTACAATATCTATGGATAGAAAAATAGTTTGTGATAGTTTAGTTTTGTGTGTAGAAAAATTTTATTAGATGTGTTATATATATATAGTAAGTAATACTCAGTTTAATTTACTGCTTATATAGCTTATCATTGTGGTTAAATAAATTTTATTTTGTAGTTCATTTTCGTCATACCTAATCAACTCCAATCTACCTTTGAATATTTTCGCTGTGAGAGTTGGAGTGGTTGGAGATGTGACAAGGTGGTATCAGAGCAGGTTTGTTAGTTGTATAGATAAAATGATGTGAGTGTGGGTAGTAATGATAAGATTTGAGAATTTCACACACTTGTATCTGTCATTAATTTCTATTTCTATTGGTACTAATATAATTTTACAGGAGGATAATCCTTAAAAAGCAGGGATCAGCTAGTAATCCTGATGCACATAATCGACAAAGGAAAGAGGAGCATAAAGTGAATAGAGATGCGCGGATTGCTCAGGCACTGAACACAATAGTGAATCATTTGGATAATATGACTAAAGCACAAATAGTATCACAGCTAACACTTCAAATCTAGCAAGATATTCAGCAAGAACTCAAATGGATCTAACTGTAGAACTCTTTTAGAAAATGCACCCCCAACATTTTGAGGAAACTACAAACCCAATAGTTGCAGAAAATTGGCCAGAGAAGATGGAAAAGTTTTTCGAGGGGATGCAATGTCCTAAAAGTTTCTTTAATAGCTACAGTGCTAGATGGGGAAGGAAACGATTGGTGGAAGCATTATCGACAAATCCATTTAAGGGATAGACTAGTAGAGGCTATTACTTGGGAAGAATTTGCAGAGGCTTTTAGACAAAAGTATGTTCTGTATTCTGCCAGAATAAAAATGAGAGTTGAACTAGAAAGACTGGTACAACGCAATATGATTGTACCAGAATATGAAGTTAAATTTACAAGCTTATCAAAATTTGTGCCCAGTTGGTATCTACAGAGAAAGACAAGTGTTATATGTTCCAAAAAGGGTTGCGAGACTCAATTCATGCAGTTGTCATTCCAAGCTTAGCACGAGACTACTCCCAATTGGTTGAGATGGCAACCTTAATTGAGCAAGATCAGCAAGCAACCCAAGCGACGAAAGAAGTTGTGTTTCGTAAGAGAAAGGGAATAATTATAAAGCAGTTTACTAGGCCTTTTGCTAAGGCGCTGACGATATTCACCGCCCTCCTCACCGCTTCTTCCAGATCCTCCATACGTCGTCCTCGCCATCCGGAGCTGTTCTCCACCAAGGCCCGCAAGGAGTGAATTTCGGACTTCAGCAACTCCTCCCGACGATGAGTTTCGGAGGCCACCTCCCTCACTCCCGACAGTGCCTCCCTAGCCTTGGCAATCTCATCCCTTAGCTAGCTCCTTTCTTCTTTCAAAGCCTCTTTTTCATCATATAAATCCTTTATTCTTTTTCGAAGGTCTTTAACATGAGCAGAATGGGCCTGGTTCACATCCGATAGGCTGCGATGGAACTCCCCCCTCGCAACTTCACTTCTACTAGCCCATTCCGCGTTAATCAGAGCCAGGGAAGCCAACTTGTCTTCCACTTTATACAGCTTCCCTAGCTCCTCCCTGTAGTCGCCTTGGGAACGCTTTGTGACTTGCAACAAAGCGCCCTCCAACTCCTCTATTCTCTGAAGGTGGCGAGCCTCCACTTCCTCCTTGCCCTTCAGAGATCTTACTACCTCCAAAACCTTGGAGGTACTCCCAAGGATCTTCTCCTCCTCCCTTCTTATTTCAAACAGTCTTTCTCCCAGCACACCCCATGTCCCCCCAATGTTGGGGGCGACATCGGAGGCAGCTGGAGGAACCCTCTCCTTCCCCTTAATCGCTCCCTCCACCTCACCTCCTGGCCCTTCAATGCCAAAGGTGCTTTCAGGAGCAACCTGGGAAGGCACATCCTTCTTCCCTTTAATCACCTCCTCCATCTTGTTACCCTTTTCCTTCCTTCCCTTTTTTTCCTTTTCCTCATCATTCCTAAGGTTCGCTAGAAGGAAAGAATGGAAGAGGGGCTTCCTTTTCTTCTTAGGAGGAGTTGGTATAACAAGAGGGGCGGGACCGCAAACCATCAAGAGTGACTTCTTCTCTGCAGGAGCCCCAAACCTAGGAAGGAGCCGCTTAATCTCTTCATCCTTGAGCAGGATTTTCTCAGGCGCTAGGTTCTCTCCAGCAGCTGTTTTGCTCACTAGAGCCACCTCCTTTAGTTCTCTAGCCTTCGGAGGCAGCTTGACCGGAGAATCAGAAACGTTCACCACCTCTGCGGCCTCCACACCCACCGGCTTATACACAGACTCCAACGTCTGCGCTAGAACAGTTGCAACCCTAACTGATGGAGCCTCCGCCTCCAGATCCACAACTACAGCTCCCACTTCTTCCTTTTTGCATGCCTCAACAGGAACTGTCACCGCCGGTTTCGGCGATCCTTCAGATGGCTCCAGAAGCCTCTTCTTCTCAGGAGGAGGAGCATCAGCCGGAGGATCGCTAGCCCTTTTCTTTGTGATGCTTGACAGAGTCACCTATTTCTTCCTCTTCGCCATCTCTCTAACTGTATGCTCTCTCGCGGAAATTTTCAAGGGCCAAAGGAAGAGAATACAGATCGGCAGGCCCTCCCCCCATCTTATCCTAACAAGTCTGGGGCAACGTGTCCACCATCGCGATAGTTCGCATTCCAGGACCCATATCAATATTTGTGCCCTGACAATGCGGAGGCCTGATGCTAACACGTGGTTCAAGCGCTGCATCCTTACCGTACACGTGGCGCCTAGCTGGCCTTCAGCTTTTATTCGTTTTAACTAATCCATCTATCTGTTCTCACAGGTCAGACCTCGGTCAAACCTCAGCCATGAAGGTTCAACCAAGCCTCGTCTCCAACGAGCCAAGACCATCCTCTGTAACATCGACCGCGATGTTACAGAGCGGTGACTGTCGCAATCGCTTGGACCGACCATGTCGTTCCCTGTACAAGACACTTTGGATCCCAGAAGTAGTACCAATATTAAAAGATAGCATCCTCCTTTTGTGACTTCTGGCCCCTCCGACGGCTGACAAGTGGCACGAACCCAGAGCTGGTCCACCTCCTTTCCTCCGGAAAACCAGAATAAAGCTGAGCATTCCATCGCCTACAAATACCTCCGAACAGTCTTCAATTAGAGAGGATAAAAAAAATGACAGATAAAAGATCAGATCAAGGAGATCAATAGGAGCGACCAAGGTGCAAGCAGCTACTTTGATTCTCCCATTCTCATTGTATTAGGGCCCCAACTGAGGAACTCTTTCTCCCTCTCTCTTTCCCAAATATTGTATTAAGCCTTCGCAGCTACCCTTTTTACTCTAGTAAAATCACTTCACTGATCGCTCGGGTGGATGTAAGGGACTTCCTCCCTGAACCACCTTAAATTTCTGTGTGCTCTTCTGGATGCCCCGAACTCTCTCTCCTTTTAAGCTTTAACCATCAGGCTTATACCTCTACGCATCGCCGTCTCTCGGGACTCTTTCTTTTTTTTTGGTATTTCTCGAGATCCTATGCATCCTACGTCAACAGTACAAGACTCATAAGTGGGCATTCCCACCAACATAACTCAATATTTGACTCAACAAACAACCTAAATAAAATATGTAGAAAATAAAGATAATTATATACATGATATAACTACCTTCTCTAGATAACATAACATAACATCAAAATAACATTGAACCAAACGCCTCCTTAGTAAAATTTAATTAAATGACAGTTGGCACAAATGAGACTAAACATCATGACTGATATGCCCTTACAAAATTATCATTGTGATCAAAATTTTAAATTCTTGAAAAAGCATTAAAGTAAACATCATAAAGCAAATGACAAGCCTAATATCCTCAATATCAAACCCAATTGTTAACACGAGGTTCCTGCGCTGCATCCTGGCCGAACGCGTGGCGCCTGACGGGTCTGTACTTGATTGATTGATTTGCTGACTCAGCTTCCAGTTTTGCAGGACTATTGACCCAGGTCAAACCTCGGGCACGAGGATTCACCCAACCGTCGACCACGACGTTCCAGGATCATCCCTCGTAACCTCGGACCCGAGGGTACGAGGTAACGCCTGTCACAATCAGCTTCACCTAACTCCGCCGATTTCCGTACAGACGCTCTTCCCCATAAGAGTATCAGCATTAAAGGATGTCATCTTCCTCGTACAGCTGCAGACCTCTCCAGTGACAGATAAGCGGTGCTCGGAGCTCACCCATCACCTTTCCTCCGGAAAACCATGCTAGAACTGCGCACGTCAACGGCTATAAAAACCGCTGAACAGTTCCAGCCCACCAGGGGCAGGACAGGGGAGAGAAAAAAAAGAGATTAGTAGAGAGAAAGGAGGATTTCTTCATTGTATCAGGACCCCAACTGAGGAGTTCCTTCCCTTCCTTCTCCTTCTTCTTCTTCTTCTTCTTCTTCTTCTTCTTCTTCTTCTTCTTTTTCATAACAAAGCACTGTATAAGCCCTGTCTTAGGGTTATTTTTCCCACTTAGTGAAACCTCTTCGCTGACCGATCGGTGGACGTAGGGGATTTCCTCCCTGAACCACCTTAAATCTCTGTGTGCTTTTCTGGTTGCCTTGGACAGAATCTTCTCCTTGAGCCTCCATTAACAGGTTCACCCTCTCTTTGCGCGCCGCCGTCTTCCGGAACTCTCTCTCTTCGGTGTTTCCTGGGACCCCCACATCCTACGTCAACATCTTCTGGTGCTTTCATTGAGACCTGGAAGGATGGTGGCGAGAACGCGCAAAACCAACTCTGTTGCCCGCAGTATACAGGTGGGAGAACCCTCTGTCCGGGTGCCGGATGACGGAGCCTCAACTTCAACTTCCCGGCGACGCGCCGGATCTGCCTCCTCTTCCAGAGGCACTCGTGTTTCGGAGCTCCAGAGGATGCTTGCAAACCTCACTGACATGGTGACTGGCCTGACGGCACAACAGGCCGTCATCCTCAGGCAAACTCAGCCGGTCTGTGCTGTACTTCCTCTCCCACCACTGGCGGCGGTCCCTATACCTTGCCCGCCGGTACCGGCGGTCCCTGCTCCTCCTCCGCCGGTTGCGGTGATTCCAGAGATGATTCCGCCACCTGCAGCGGCCCCGGCTCCGCCCCTACCGATTCCCGCGGTAGCCGAAGCCTCTGTACCAGTGCCCCAAGCTGCGCCACTCTCCATCCAATCTTCTGGTTCTTCCAGACCACAATTACGCCCTTTTCGTTTCCAGGAGGTTCATCAAAACCCCCTTCCACCTTGTCCACTACCACAACCTGCTTTCCTCCCACCTGCTTTTCCTCCGTTCCTAGCTAGAAGAGACCCCCTCTTTCCCGGCGCCCAGGCTCCCCATCACGGACCTGATCCCTTCTTCGGGCCGATGGACAGAAATGCCCCATTTTCCGATGCCATCCGTCTGGCCCCCGTCCCAGAGGACTTCCGGCCACCCAGGTTGGAGGTTTATAGAGGCGCGACAGACCCCCGTGAGCATGTGCAGGGGTTTGAGGCTGCCGTCCGATATCGCCGGCCGGACGAAGCCACCAGGTGTCACCTCCTAGCCAACACATTGAAGGGGGCAGCATTCAGCTGGTTTATCAAGCTGCCCCGAGGTCACATCACCTCCTATGAGCATCTAAAGTGGGAGTTGATCGCTCGTTTCATAGGACGGACCCGTATGGTCGTGTCCGATATGGTCCTCGCCAACATTAAGCAAGGCGAGAGGGAGAACCTTCGGGATTACACCAACCGCTTCTTCGCCGCTGCGGCCGAAGCCGAGGATGTAGAGCCTGCAGTGGCTATGCATAACTTCCGGAGGGGGCTCAAGGTAGGAGACCTGTCCAAGTCTCTACAGTTGGCAAAACCTCGAAGTTACCCAGAACTGGTGGCTAGGGCCAGTCAGTTCATGCTGTTAGAGGATGCTGAATCCTCCCCAGCAGGTGTTTCCAGGGCAAGACAGGACAGGAGCAAAAGGAAACATCAGAATATCGAACCCTCGA
The DNA here is from genome assembly GCA_002786265.1 of Apostasia shenzhenica. Classification (NCBI taxonomy): domain Eukaryota; kingdom Viridiplantae; phylum Streptophyta; class Magnoliopsida; order Asparagales; family Orchidaceae; genus Apostasia; species Apostasia shenzhenica. The sequence goes on from KZ451917.1 coordinate 496,832, forward strand.
TCACGAGGACACAAATAGCTAGACCTCGTGATCGAGAATAGGGGAGGCCCCGACATACCCAACTTCCGAAACTTCTTTTGTCTAGACCACTCCCCGAGGTCTATGCGGCGGCCATCAAGCAGGGTTGGGTACGGCCCACCGGGCCCAAACCAGCACCGCCACCTGGGGTGGACCCCAACGACTACTGCGAGTTCCACGGGAACTATGGGCACATGCTCTACCGCTGTCGAGGCCTCAGAATCTTGCTCGAGAGGCTGGCGAATCAGGGGAAGCTCGAAGAGTTCATGCAGATGGCTCCAACTTTCACTACCGCCCAGAAAGGGAAAGCCCCCGAGACTGCTGAGGCTCCTGCCAAGGCCCTACCGCCCGTAGACCCTAGCCAGCAGGGGCGCCCTTATCCTCCTGCCAACAGAACGATCAATGCAATCTTCAGCATTGACCCAGTCACTCAACGCCGGGAAGCAGAGGTCGGCAGCGTCTCTGAGCACCATGCCTCATCTATCCCCCTTACGTTCTGCAGAGAGGATCTCCCCCAGCAGGGCAACTTGCATAATGATCCAATCGTGGTTGTTGCCCGCATCGCTGATTTTGATGTCCGGTGAGTACTCCTTGACTCCGGGAGCGCCGTTGACATCCTGTTTGAGTCCGCCTTCCTCTAGATGGGACTCATAGAGACTAACCTCCACCGTGCTGGGACTACCTTACTTGGTTTCTCCGGAGAAAGGGTTCAACCCCTGGGATTCATTACTCTTCCTGTCTCCTTTGGTGACGACAACGGTCACGCTATGAGCATGGTCAACTTCGCAGTCATCAGAGCTAAATCGGGCTACAACGCCATCCTGGGGAGAACAACTCTAAACTCCTTCGGGATGGTGATCTCCACGCCCCACCTGTGCGCGAAGTTTCCGACCTCCAGCGGCGTTGTCACCATCCGGGGAGACGCACTACAGGCTACCCGCTGCTTTCAGATAGCAGCGCAGCTTGTGGTCGATCAAATGGATCCCAGGGAGACCCAGCCGGTCACACCGCAGGAAGGGGTTATCAGCGTAGCCTTAGGAGGTGAAGGTTCTTCCAAAACTGTAAACGTTTCATCTTTCCTGAATGAGAAACAGCAGGCAGAAGTTACTGCCCTGCTTTCTGGCTATATCGATGTATTTGCATGGTCTCCTGAGGATGTTACAGGCATGAACAGAGCAGTCTGCGAGCACCACTTGAATGTATCTCAGGTTGTTGCCCCGGTCGCCCAAAAGAAGAGAGTAATGGCAGGAGAAAGGAAGGATGCCATCAAGGAGGAAATCACAAAGCTACTCGGAGCTGGTTACATCAGGGAAGTCCAGTATCCCCGATGGTTGACCAACGTCGTGATGGTTAAGAAGGCCACTGGGAAGTGGAGAATGTGCGTAGACTTCAGGTCGCTGAATCAGGCCTGCCCCAAAGACACCTACCCCCTCCCTCGTATCGACGTTATGGTGGATCGTACCGTCGGGTACGAGGTTATGAGCTTTTTGGATGCCTTCTCCGGCTATCACCAGATCTGGATGACCAAGGGAGATGAGGAGAAGACATCTTTCATCACTGATTACGGAACCTACTGCTACAGGGTCATGCCCTTCGGCCTCAAAAATGCCGGTGCTACATATCAGCGCATGATTAACGCAGTCTTTAAAAATCAGAGAGGAAGGAACCTCGAAGCTTACGTAGACGACGTCCTCGTCAAAAGCAGAAGCTTAGCAGAACACCTCGGTGATCTCCGGGAAACGCTCGACACTCTCCGAAGGTACAACCTTAAGCTCAACCCTGCCAAATGTACCTTCGGCGCTGCTTCAGGAAAATTCCTGGGATACTTGGTCTCCGTCAGAGGGATAGAGGCAAATCCCGATAAGATATCAGCCATTCAAAACATGCCCTCCCCAAAAACGGTGAAGGAAATCCAGAAGCTGGCAGGGCGGATCAACAGTCTGGGCAGATTTATCTCAAAGGCCGGTGATCGCTGTTCTCCTTTCTTCCGTTGTCTGCGCAACAACAAGAAAGGATTCTGGGACAACGAGTGTGAGGCAGCATTTGTCGAACTAAAGAAATACCTAACTTCGGCCCCAGTATTGGTGGCACCAGAAGAAGGTACAATCCTCTCTCTTTAACTAGGAGTGTCCGACACTGCAGTCTCAGCGGTACTCCTGGACGACGAGAAGGGGGTTCAACATCCTATCTTCTATACTAGCCACATACTCCTGGACACCGAAAGTCGGTATCCCACTCTGGAGAAGCTCGCTCTGGCCCTTTTGATAACAGTCAGGAGTCTGAGACCCTACTTCCAGTCCCATGCTATACAGGTGGTTACAGGCCAACCACTCCTGAAGATCTTGCACACCCCCGAGGTTTCAGGAAGACTACTCAAATGGTCTATCGAACTGGGTGAATACGACATCAGGTTTATCCAACGGACGACAATCAAGGCTCAGGCTCTGGCCGACTTCGTCGCTGAATTCTCCACGACGGAGCCGCCCCCCCCCAGAGCCGCGACAAACCTTTGGTCGCTACATGATGACGGTGCGTCGGGATCGCAATCCCAGGGGGCTGGGATCCTCCTAACCAGCCCAATGGGGGCTGTGCTTCATCAGGCAGTGACGCTTCGGTTCAAAGCAACAAACAACCAGGCGGAATATGAGGCCCTCATTGCAGGGTTAAACTTCGCGCTTAGCATGGCCGTAAAGCACATACAGGTGTTTAGCGACTCCCTACTAGTCGTCAACCAGGTAAACCAGACGTTCGAAACGAAGGACGAGGTTTTGAAGAAATATCTACATCAGGCCAAGTCTTTGATTTCCCTTTTTGAAGATTTCTCATTGACGCATGTGCCCTGTGAAGAAAACCAGGTGGCGGACCGCCTCGCCAAAGAAGGGCTCCCCAACCTCCGCCGGACTCAGGTGTTCGAAAGGCCTAGTTTCGAATGCGCCGAAGCTTCTTCTGAAGAGCAATCGCCCTGCTGAATGGACGGGATCCTGGACTACTTAAAGAGCGAAATTCAGCCAGGCAACAGACAGGAGGCGCAGAAGTTGAAACTTACTTGTGCCAAGTATACCCTTGTCGACGGGGAACTATACAGAAGATCCTACGCTAAGCCCCTCACCAAATGCTTGAGACCAGACGAAGCCTTGAAAGTCATGGAAGCAGTGCATTGAGGGGAATGTGGGACACATGCCCGCGGTAGAAGCCTGGTCATGAGGATCCTACGCCAGGGTTTCTTCTGGCCCAACATCCACAAGGACGCTCAGGTATTCGTGGAAAAAGTGCTCTCAATGCCAGTATTACGCCGACATGCAGAGGCAACTCGCAGGGTACCTCAAGCCTATCAATTCATCTTGGCCCTTCGCCATTTGGGGGCTGGATTTTTTAGGACCAATGCCCACAGCCATGAGGGGCTACAAGTGGATACT
>KZ451917.1:527998-545068 GCA_002786265.1 Apostasia shenzhenica
GGTTTGCGGTGTTTGCGCGGTTTGCGGCGTTTGCACGGTTTGCGGTGTTTGCGGGGTTTGCGGGGTTTGCGGGGTTTACGGGGTTTGCGGGGTTTACGCGGTTTGCAAAGTTTATGAGGTGTCTAGGTTGTCAGGGTTGTCGGGGTTGTCGGGGTTGTCGGGATTTACGGGATTTACGGTTGGTACGGGGTTTACTGTTGGTACGGGGTTTATAGTTTGTAGGGTGTTTACGGTTGGTACGGGGTTTACGGTTGGTACAGGGTTTATGGTTGGTACGGGGTTTACAGTTTATACGAGGTTTACGGTTTGTACGGGGTTTACGGTTTGTACGGGGTTTACGGATTACGGGGGTTTACAGATTTTATGGGGTTCTTTGGGGTTTACGGGGTTCATCGGGGATGGGGCTCTTCGTGGTTAAGGGGTTCTTCAGAGTTACGGGGTTTGCGGGGTTTGCGAGGTTTGCACGGTTTGCGCAGTTTGCGATGTTTGCATGGTTTGCGGGGTTTGCAGGGTTTGTAGGGTTTGCAGAGTTTGCGGAGTTTGCGGGGTTTACGGAGTTTACGGGGGTTTCGAGGTATACCGGGTTTTTGGGGTTTATGCAGTTTACGCGGGTTTATGCGGTTTACGAGAGTTTATGCGGTTTATGCGGGTTTACGGGGTTTACGCAATTTACAGGGTTTACGTGGTTTACGCAGTTTACGGGGTTTATGGGGTTTTCGTGGTTTACTGGGATTTCGGGGTTTACGGGGTTTACAGGGTTTACGGGGTTTACGGGGTTTACACAGTTTGCGAGGTTTGCAGGGTTTGCGCGGTTTGCACGGTTTGAGCGGTTTACGCGGTTTGCGCAGTTTGCGGGGTTTACACGGTTTGCAGGGTTTGCGTGGTTTGCGGCGTTTGCTCGATTTGCAAGGTTTGCGGGGTTATTCGGGGTTTATGTGGTTTATGGGGTTTACACAATTTACAGGGTTTGCGTGGTTTACGTTGTTTGCATGGTTTGCGCGATTTGCGGGGTTTGTGCTGTTTGCGGTGTTTGTGTGGTTTGCATGGTTTGCGGCGTTTGCACGGTTTGTAGCGTTTGCAGTGTTTGCGGGGTTATTCGGGGTTTACGCGATTTGCGCAGTTTACATGGTTTGCGGGGTTTACGTAGTTTTTGAGGTTTGCCGGGTTTAAGCGGTTTATGGGGTTTGCATGGTTTGCGAGGTTTTTCGAGGTTTACATGGTTTACGGGGTTTGCACGGTTTACGTGGTTTGCACGGTTTACGCAGTTTGCGGGATTTGAGCGGTTTGCGGGGTTTGCAAGATTTGCGCGGTTTGCGGCGTTTGCATGGTGTGCGGCGTTTGTGGGGTATGCGGGGTTTGCAGGGTTTGCGGGGTTTACGCGATTTGCGGGGTTTACGGTTTGTACGGGGTTTACGGGGATTACAGTTTGTACGGGGTTTACGAGGTTTATGGTTTGTATGGGGTTTACTGAGTTACGAGGTTTACGGAGTTACGGGGTTTACGAAGTTTATGGGTTTCGGGGTTTACCGGTTTTTGGGGTTTATGCGGTTTACGCAAGTTTATGCAGTTTACGCAGGTTTATGCGGTTTACGCGGGTTTAGGGGGTTTACGCGGTTTACAAGGTTTACGCGGTTTACAGGGTTTACGATTTGTACGAGGTTTACGGGGTTTATGGTTTGTACGGGGTTTACGGGGTTTACGAGGTTTACGTGGTTTGCAGGGTTTGCGCAGTTTGCGCGATTTGGGCGGTTTGAGTTGTTTGCACGGTTTGAGCTGTTTGCGCTGTTTGCGCGGTTTGCAGGGTTTTGCAGTTTGCGACGTTTGCACGGTTTTTAGGGTTTGCGGGGTTTGCGGGATTTGCGCGGTTTGCGCGGTTTGCTTGCGCGATTAGCGAGTTTTGCGCGGTTTGCGCGGTTTGCGGCTTTTGCATAGTTTGCAGTGTTTGCGGGGTTTATGCGGTTTACGCGGTTTGCAGGGTTTACGGTTTGTACGGGGTTTACGGTTTGTACGGGATTTACGGTTTGTACGGGGTTTACAGGGTTTACGCGGTTAGTATCTTAAATCAAGAGAACATCAGAGGTCCTGCGGTTCTCCCTTTCTATGGCTCGAGGGAACTAGACAGGTTCTTTGATGCTCGAAGTAATGGCTCGGGGGAGGTTCCTCCTTCAAGCACTTATGCCAGTTGCGGATACCATCTTGTTCCTCCACGCAGAAGTCCTGAAGAGGGCCAAAGTATTCCCCCTAAGGCGCAGCGATAGGCTCATCCTGAGGGCCAAAGTATTACCCCTCCCAGGCAGGATCTCCATAATTATTGTTGTCATTACTTCTTTACTCTGCAGGACTGCAAAGGGGTTTGATTCTAAAGCGTATCTCTGATCAAGCTCACCAGCGAGGGTTAGCCCATTCCTTAAGTACAAACATCGACTATGATGTTTCCAGGCGATCTGCCCTTTTGGTGTTGGGTTAGATAACTCCTCCTAGCTGGGTCCCCATTATGACTACATGATCTGTCAACGCAAGGGTAAAAGCTCCAAATACCCTCGGGCTAGTCATTCTACAAGTTCAAATGTTGCAAGAGATAAGTCCAGCTCTCAACATTTGATCAGATAACTCCTTTTAAAAAGGCACCATCACTATGGAGGGGTCTCAAAAGGCTGCATTTGTTCAAGGTACCTGCTTATCTCACAAATACAAGAAACATGTATGGAAGGAAAACTTTTCATTCATATATATTCAAATTACAAAACTGATGTTTTACATTACATTTGAGTGGGATGGTCTTTAGCAGCTTTATCCAAAAGATCAAACATCTGATGGATAAAGTCATCATCCAAGTCCAACCTCTCCTCCCTATAAATGAAATCATCAACTAGACATTCGATGGGATCCATGCCCGCAAGGTCATTCGCAGTAATCTTACCCTTACGGATCAAAGTGGAGGCTAAACCCTCCCAAGCCTGCCTGATTCCCTCTAACCTCTCCTTCCTACAGGATAAGTTTATTTTGTAGGCTTCCACCGCTGCAACAGACCTCCTCGTAGCAACAACCTCTTGGTTTTCAGTGGACTTCTCTAGTTTCTCCTGCAAGACTTTGTTGTCAGCCTTCAATGCACCCATGATAGATTTGTACATAGTAAACTCCTCTTGCAAGGCGTCGTGCTCAAAAGACTTCACTGCGAGCTGAAGCTTCAGGGCCTCTATCTCCTCAAACTGTTGTTGAAGCTGGCTACTCTGTTCAAGCACCTGCTCCTCTATCCTTAGGGCCCTGTTCAATGGCAGTGGCAAGCGAGCAAGCATCTGTAACAGGAATAGAATTAGTACACTCCAAGACCAGACAATCAAGGAAGAGGATTTGAGAAATAATCCTTATTGTGGTCATTCTGTTAGCAAAACCTGCATAGAGTTCTGATGTGGAGGTTCTCTCTAACTTCTCCTCTAACTCTTTGGACACCAGGCCACTTCGCATAGCTAGACCTGTCTCTCCTCGGTAGATGCAGCTTCGATTTTCGGATGGTAGGGAGATCACTGTTAACTTTCTCTCATCTCCTCTTGTTCTCACCGCAATCCTCAAACCTTCATCTCCGAATACTCCCGTAAAATTGGTGCTATAGGGAGGCTCGATGCTTTGCTGCTAGTCGTGTCCCCCCTCCATAGCAAAGCCCTCTTCTTCTGCACCTCTCTCCTTCTTTGACGGGGGCTCTGAACTTGCACTCTCAGAGGAACTCCTTTTCTTCTTTGGGACCCCACTAAGAACCAGGTCCAGGCAGGGGCTTCCAGCCCCTCCCTCCCTTTTCTCCTCTTAGCCTCCATCGGCCTTATTCCTTTCCTTCTCTTTCCCAATGATGATCCCTTTGTCACTCTTAGGGAGCACCATGGGCTTGGCCACTACTGCGGGTTCTTTCCCTTTCCCCGCATCCTCAATCAGTTCAGCCTGGGTCTTCCTATCATCTGTGTCGTCCTCAGGTGAAGACACCACATTGACGGCAGCCCCGCCATAGACTGGCTCCAGAACCTCCATCACTTACTCCTCCTCCACTTAAGTGACCTCCTTACTGAGCTGGATGGTAGGGGGTTGCACTCTCCTGGTCCTCTTCATCAAAACTGTGGCAGGGGGTGGGACAACCTCCTTAAAGATGGCATACCCCATCGACTTTGCATGTAAGGATATATTGTTCTTCACATGCTTGAGGAAACCCTTCAAGGGCCAGTTTTGCCCCTACAGCCTCTCTAGGTTCTTCAGGGTTCCCTCTCCGGCGATCCACTTGGCATCGCTGATGAACTTAGGAGAGCAGACTTCGGGCACTAGGGGGATTCCCAAATCCCCTCCGGCAAAAAAGTAGTAGTCCCTCCAATCAGAGTGAGAACTACTCGCACCTAAGAACATCTCCTTCCTCGTTTTTGATTGTAGAGCCAAGCACCCTCCGTATCCCAGCACTGCCATCCAGCTAAACAAACTCTTGAACAACGTCAAGGACCACGATATCTCCTAAGCCTGCAACAGTTTGAGGAAAGAGTACACATAGGCGACAGCGTTGGAGGAAGTTGCGCCGGCACGATCTGGTATGAGTTCAGGATTTCCCTGAACTCCGGTTGCGGCGAAAGCATCAGACCGTACTCCACCTGAGCTCGGTATATGCACACCACTTCTTCAGGACAACTGTTTGGTCGGAGGTCGCAGCTGGGGGGATGATTATTACGCTGGGATTTCCCCTGAACCCTCTCTTCGTGTTGAGTACTTCGTGCTCCATCATGAGACTCTCCTGGTAGCTAGAGTCTTCAGGAACCTTTCGGCCAGTTAGGCCTATTCGATTTCCCTTTCTCCCATGATCAAACATGGCAGCAGCAAGGCAAGGGATTCTTCTTTCTCTAGGTTGGGTGTAAAGATGAACGTTTCAGGCTCCCCTCCTCTAAGTCACACTTTTAAAGGGAACCGCTACGAGCCTTCCCCTTCCAGCCGTCTGATCTCATCGATCAGTGCGACGGTTCGATATTTTACAGGTTCCCCTTCTAGCCATCTAGTCTCATCAATCAGCGCGATGGTTTGATCCAGTAGCTCCTTTTTCTGACAACTTCGGATACGAAGCAGCGCACGGATTACGAAGCATCTTGCTATCTACGTCCCACCTGACATCTTCCATGATGTTTCAGAGGTTAGGGCACGCTTCCAGTGATTTCGTCAGGCAAACCCTAGTGGGAAGTGAAGGCACTCTGCTTAGGGGGGACCTGCATCACGAGTGGATAGCAGGAACTGCCCTAAGATTATGAGCAGACCTTCAGGCCTTCTGCTAGCCAGATGGGCTTATGGAGGAGTTTCATATGTTGGTAGGAGACCCCACCTACCATGCATGACTAGGCTCGGTGACCTTCGTATATACAAAGAGTGAGTGTAATACTATCGTGAATGAGGTATGGGCACCTCGGATACGATAGTGAAGAGTTTTGAGGTTAGGATCATACCTATCGCACGGTACGTGAATAAAGTATAAGTTTGTCATACTACAGTTAATATGAATACCTCGGGAAGATTGATCAATTATAGGACTAGTATCATAAGGACTCCTGGGTTCAAAATATAACCTCTAGGAGAGCATAATGAAAGAATCCAGATGGGTATTAATAAAGAATATCTCATAAAAAAGAGATTCCAAATGAGTCTGTACAAATAACTTCTGTCTGAATTAGGATAAATTGCCTCATGGATTTTAAGCATAGAACCTTTTCAGATCATCTCCGCTCCAAGTCCTGGGGAGTTGAGTGCCTTCAGAGGTTATGAGGTAATATGCGTTAGGTCCTGCAACTTCGCGTATGATGTATGGGCCCTCCAAGTTGGGCTCAAGTTTGGGAACTCCCAAGTTGCAGCCAACAAGAAGTCGTCGTTGGAGAACCAGGTCATCTTAAGTGAAACTTCTAGGATTGACCTTACGATTGAAGTATCGTTTTACCCGGCATTGTGCTCCAGACACTTGAGCGCGGCTATCTGCCTCTTCGGTTCCAAGAAATCCAGATCAACCCCGCAAAGCCCAACGGCCAAAGGTCCATGCCCAAGCTTGAAACCCGTAACCTGATGGCCCAAGCTTGATGCCCGAATCATAAAGCACGAAGACCAAAGCTGCAATACAAAAGGTCGAAGGTCCATGCCCAATGCCTAGAACTCGAACTCGAAGCATGAAGCTTAAACCTCAAATCCTAAAGGCTCAAGCTCGAAGTTCGAAGCTCGAAGCCTAAACATCGAAAGCCCAGGCCCAAAGACAATGCCCAAAGATCAATATGCCCAATGCCCAATGCCCAAAGCCTAAAGCCCAAAGCCCAATGCATGAATGCGAAGGCCAAAAGGGCCAATGTCGAAGCCGAAAGCCTAAAGGCCCGAAGCCTGAAGCTCGAATGCCCAAGCCCCAAGCCTGAAGCTCGAACACCCAAGCCCGAAGCCTAAAGCTCGAATGCCCAAGCCCGAAGACTGAAGCCCAACGACCGAAGGCCTAAGCTTGAATCTTGAAGCTCGAAGTTCAAAGGCCCAAGCCCAATGCCTAAATCCCAAATAATAAAAGACTAAGCCCAAAGCTCGAGGCTAAAATCTTGAAGCTTGAACCTCAAAGGTCGAAGTCTCAAACTAAAACACAAAGCATGAAGCCTAAAGCCCAAATGCCCAAGCCGGAAGCTTGGAGCCCAAAGCGCATAAGCCCATGCCTGAAGCACGAATCGTGATGGCCTAAGCCTGAAGCTTGAACACTCTATGTGCAAACTAGATGACCAAAGCCCGAGGACCACTTCCAGAAACCTGACGCTCGAATGCTGAAGGCCGATGGCCAGAGCTAGAAGCCCAAATTCTTAAGCTTGAAGCCAAAAGCCCGAAGCCCAAGCCCAAAGACACATGGCCTAAACATGAAACCCAACGACAGAATCTCGAAGCCCAAAGGCCCAAGCATGAAGGACCAAGGCCAACCTGAAAGCTGAAGCCTGAAGCCCGAAGCCCGAAGGTTGATTGCAAAAGCCTAAAGGCCTAATCTTGAAGCCAAAAACTTGAAAGCTTGAGATTTAAGCCAAAAGGCCTAAACTTGAAGGCTCATGTCTGAAGCTTGAATGCTGATGCCCGAAGAGAGAAGCCCGAAGGCTATAAGCTAAAATTCAGAAGGTCTAAGACCCAATACCAAGCCCAAAAGCCTTAAGATCAAAGCTCAAACCCAAAGCCCAAAGCCTGAAACTTGAAGTCCCAAACCTAAATCCCGAAGCCTAAAGCCTGAAGCCCAAAGCCTAAAGCCTAAAGGCCCAAGCTGGAAGCATGAAGCACGAACCACGATGGCTTATGTTCTAAGTTGAAGCTCAAAACCAGAATCCCAATGCATGAAGCTTGAAGTCCAAAGCCCGAATGTCAACTCCTGAAGCTCCATGCCTGAAGCTTCATTCCCAAAGCCCGAAGCCCCAAGCTCAAATCCCAAAGACTGAAGCCTAAAACATGAAGGCTCACGCTTGAAGGCCAAAACCCAAATCCCGAAGCCCAAAGTGCGAAGGGACAAGCCAAAAGCCCAATGCCTGACGTTTTAAACTCAAAGCCTCAAGCCCAAATCCTGAAGCCTAGATCCTAAAGCTCGCTCGAAGCTCGATGAACAAAGCTCAATGATCTAAGATCGAAGCTCGAAGATCAAATCCCGAAGGCTCAAGTCTGAAGCCCGAAGCACAAACGCAAAAACCTCAAAGCCCGAAGGTTAAAGACCAAAATCCGAACCCGCAAGCTTGAAGGCTGAGGCTCGAACTCAAAGCTTAAGGCTTGAATCCTGAAGCCACAATTAGCAAAGTCTGAAGCTCAAATCCTAAAGCCAAAGCCTGAACAACCGAACCCCAAACCACTGAAGTCTAAGCCTTAAGGTCGAAGTCTGATGGCCTAACCATGAAGGCCAAAGCCTGATTGACGAATGCCCAAGGCCAAAGCCCAAAGCCCAAAAACCAAAGCCCAAGCACAAAGGGTCATGCCCAAAGCCCAAAGGCCCATGCTAGAAGCCTGAGACTTGAAGTCCCAAGCCCAAAGCCCGACAGCAAAAGCCCAAGCTTGATGCCAGAATTTCAAAGCCTAAAGACAGAAATTGCAAAACCAAAGCTCGAAGGTCCAGGCCCAAAGCCTAGAACCTGAAGCCCAAAGTTTGAAGGCTAAATCCCAAACCCCAAATCTCGAAGGTTCATGCCCAAAGCTTCAGGCATGGGCTTTTGCGCTCTGGGCTTCAAACTTCAAGCTTGGGCGTTTTGGCTTTTGGCTTCATGCCTTTTATTTTAGGCTTGGGCCTCTCACCTTTGAGTTTGAAGCTTAGGGATTTGAGCTTGGGGCTTCGGGCTTAGTCTTTCGGTATTTAGCATTCGGGTTTCGAGCTTTGGAATTCAAGCTTATGCATTCAATCATTATGCTTCAGTCTTCAAGCTTGGGCCTTTGGGATTCGAGCATCATATTTAGGCCTTGTGGCGGGCTTGTGCTTTCGGGCTTTTAGCTTTAGGCTTAGGAATTTGGGCTTCTAGCTTCGGCCATTCGCTTCAGCCTTCGAGCTTCAGGCTTCGGGCTACGGTCTTCAGGTTTTGGTCTTCAAGCTAGTTCAAGCTTCATGCTTAGGCTATCAGGATTTGAGCTTCAGGCTTCGGCCTTCAAACATCTGGCTTTGTGATTCAAGCTTAGGCCTTCATCCGTTGAGCTTCAGTTTTTAGGATTGGGCTTTCCGGCATCAGTTTTGGGCTTTAGGCTTTGAGCTTTGAGCTTTGGGCATTGAGCATGGGCCTTCAGGCCTTGCAGCATCGGTCTTCGAAAGTTAAAACCTAAACGTTTCTCATTTTCTGAAACACAAAAGAAGTATTGTCGAATAAAGGTGGATTTATGGTAGATTATCCATTAGATAACTTAGAATCGAGTAAGATCGGTTATGTCATGAATCATTTTAAGTTACTACTTAATCAAGAGATCTAGCACCAAGTCACTGGACACACCCAAAAGGGGAGAAAAGAAAGATACTGGTGATATTAGTTGGTTCAACTAACAAACAGAATCCACTCCTATGCTTAACTTCCCAATCACCAATGATGAATTCTTTATGAAAAACTCCGTCAGAGAGACTCCCAATGATACTAATATACTAGATGTCACTTTCTACAAGAGTGGCCACTCACAAACAAAGCTCCTAGAACTTCTAGGATAAAAGCACCCATCAAAACCTCCAAAGACCTTAGTTAAAGAAAGAAAAAGGTATAAGAAGAAATTTTCTTGTTAAGTTCTATTACAGTTCAGGAGTCCATGAGTATGAAAGAAGAAATTTTGCTCCAAAAACCTCTTGTCTAAAAGATTATCCAGTTGAAGCTTCTTAAGAGAATGATTACCTTGAAAGCTTTAGGACTTCTCAATCTTAAGTTTCAAACGTGAAAATGAAATTACTTTTTTTCATCAAGTTCAATGATAGATTTATATGCTTTTAAACCCTTACAAAATTCATGTGACCATTAGAGATAAAGTAGGAAAGAGCCTTGAAAATAAGAAATCGAATCGACTAGTAATTTAAATAATGTTACTCGAATGGGCCATGCATTCCAAGTGATTAGACCAGTTATTCAATTTAAATTGAATATTGACTTTTGTAGATGAGGATCGAACGATCCATTTTATAAGCATCTGACCATCTATTTTCTCTTTGCAAGGAACAAATATAAGTACCTTGTAACTTTAAAAATGAGCTAATCAAATTGTAACTTGTAGATAAATAAATTAAAAGGTATATTTTTATCGAATTAATTCTCACTCGTTATTCGATATTAATAAAATAATTTTCTCTGTATGAATATTTAGTTTAGCGCTTATTGTGTAATCATACAATTTACTTGTGTGAAGATTTACTGTTGGATTTAATTGCAAGGCATTTGTCCTAAATTTCTGAACCTCAAATCTGATCTGTTGAATTTAAACTTGACGTCCTAATCTAATTTGATTAATTCTTAATTATCAAAAATCTAGTTTAATTTTAGTTTTAAAATATTTTTAATTTGTAGAAATTTATGAATCTTATTTATCATATAATCTTTTAAAAAATATTTTATGTTTAATTAATAATAACTTGCTAATTAATTATGTTGAGTATAAATATAAAATTTCATTTATATTTTTTTCATCTCGCATAAACTTAATATCAGAGCATGTTTTAAATTAGAACATTTTATTTGATATTTTGACAAATTTTGCATTATATCTTTTCATCGGACTTTGGCCTTTGGGTTTAGGCCATCACGCTTCAGCATTTAGGAGGTTCGAGCTTCAGGTTTTGAGTTTTTGTAGCGGCTTCGGGCATGAGACTTCAGTTTTTTGGCTTTAGGCTTAAGAATTTGGACTTCTAGCTTCGGCCAACGGGCTTCAACCTTCCAGCTTTAGGCCTTGACCAACAGTCTTTAGGCTTCGGTCTTCATGCTTGCGCAAATAGAGTTTAAGCATTGGCCATCGGGATTCGAGCTTCAGGCATGGGATTTTGCGCTTTAGGCTTCAAGCTTCACGCTTGGGCAATTGGGCTTTAGGCTTCATGCTTTGTATTTTGGGCTTGGGCCTTTAGACTTTGAGTTTGAATCTTCGAGATTAGAGCTTCGGGCTTTGGGCTTAGACTTTTTGTATTTGGGGTTCAGGATTCGGGCTTCGGCCTTCGAACTTAGTGCTTCGGCCTTCGAACTTTGTGCTTCAGGCTTCAGTCTTCTGGCTATGGCTATGGCTTTTAGCTTAGACCTTTTGGCTTTACACTTCGGCATTAGGCCTTTGGACTTTGGCCTTCGAACTTTGTGGTTTTGGCTATAAGATTCTGGATTCAGGCTTTAGGCTTTGGGCTTAGGGTAATGAGCTTTGGGTTTGGGCCATCGATGTTCAGGCTTCAAGCTTCGGACTTTGAGCTTCGGCATTTAGGCTTTGGGATTTAAGCTTTAGGCTTTGGGAATTGTGGTTGGGTCTTTGGGCTGTGGGATTGGTCTTGGATTCAGGCCTTAGACTTTGGGTTGAGCTTCGACATTCAAGCTTTCGTGCTTTGTCTTAGGTGTTTTACCTTTTGGTGTTGAGCTTTTGGGCCTCGGGCTTCGGGCATGTCCATTCGAGCTTTGGTCGATAGCCTTCGAGTTTAGACTTCTAGCTTGGAGCTCAGGCCTTCAAGCTTTCTTAGGTCTTTGGGCTTTGGTCCTAGGCTTTGGGCTTGGGCTATGGGCTTTGAGCCTGGGCCTTCTGATCTCGGGCGTTAGGTTTGGACTTTCAAGCTTGCGCCTTTGGGCTTTGAGTTTCAAGTTTCAAGTTTAGATTTTGTGGCTTGGGCCATCAAACTTTTGGCTTTAGGTTTAAGAATTTGGGCATATAGCTTCGGCCATGGGCCTTTGGCCTTCGAGATTCAGGCTTTTCAAGATACGGTCTTTGGGCATCGATTTTCAAGTTTGCACATAGTGGGTTCAAGCTCCAGGCTTAGGCTATTAGGATTCGAGCTTCAGGCATGGGCGTTTTCACTTTAGGCTATGCGCTTTAGGCTTGGGCATTTGAGCTTTGGGCTTTGGGCATTAAGCTTTAGGCCTGGGCCATCGATATTTAGGCTTAGAGCTTGGAACGTCAAGTTTGGCCTTTGAACTTTGGGCTTCGAGTTCTAGGCTTTGGGCATGGACCTACGAGCTTTGGTATTGCAATTTCGGTTTTCGGGCATTAGGATTTAGGCATCAAGCTTGGGCCTTTAGGTTGCGGGCTTGGGCCTTCAGGTTGTAGGCTTGCGCCTTCGGTCATCGGGATTTAGGCTTGGGACTTCGAGCTTTAGGCTTCGAGTGTTTAGGTGTTAGCCATCGAAATTTGGGCTTCGGGTTCTAGGCTTTTGGCATGGACCATCAAGCTTTGGTATTGCAATTTCGGTCTTCAGGCATTAGGAATTAGGCATCAAGCTTGGGCCTTCTAGTTGCTGGCTTGGGGCATCGATCGTTGATATCTGGGCTTGGGACTTTGAGCTTTAGGCTCTGGGCATGGGCCTTTTGGACTTCCAGCTTGGGACTTTGAGCATTCAGGTATCGTGTTTTGGGCATCGAGCCCTTTGGACTTCGAGCCTAATACTTTGGGCATCGGGCTTTGTCCTGTATGCTTTTAGCATTGGACTTTGATCTTCGAGTATGGGCCTTCGAGCTTCGGGCTTAAGGCTTAGCCGATCGGGTGCCTAAAGGCAAAAATTTGAAGCCCGAAGCCCAAACCCTAAAGGTTAAAGCTCGAAGGCCGAAACCAAAAGCTCGAAGGCCAAAACCAAAAGCTCGAAGGCCAAAAGTCAAAACTCATACCCTAAGCCCGATGACCAAAACCTGAAGCTCAAAACCCATAGCTTAAAGCTTGTAGCTCAATGGCCCAAGCTTGAAGCTCATAGCCTAAAGTTCGAAGGCCAATTTCTGAAGCTCAGACCTAGCAGGTGTGTCCCCGAAGCCTGAAGCCAGAAGCACAAAGGCCTAAATCGGAATCCTAAAGCCCTATAGCTGATATACGAAGTCTCAAGCACCGAGGGCCCAAGCTCGAATCCCTAATCCCGAAGATTGAAGCCCAAAGTGTTAGCCTAAAGCCTAAAACTCGAAGCCAGAAAGCTAAAGTAAGAAGCCTGAATCTCAAAGACAAAAGCTCATAGCTTGAAACCTAAATCCCGAAACACGAAGCCCGAACGCCAAGCCCAAAGTCCTTAGTCTGGAGGCCCAACCTTGAATCACGAAGTCTGAAGTCCCAACCTTAAGCATGAAGGCCAAAGCCCGTAGGCCCAAGGCTGAAGGCAAAAGTTGGAAGCCTGAAGGCCTATGTTTGAAGCCCAAAACCACAACCCTAAAGGCCCAAGCTTGAAACCCCAAGCAAAAAGCCTGAAAGCTAAAGCCTGAAGCCTATAGGCCCAAGCCTAGAGCTTGTAGCCTTATGCCTCAAAGCTTAAGCCTAAGCCTTGAAGCCCAAGAGCCCAAGCCTGAATCCTGAGCTCCAAAGATCAAAGCCTATCGACACTAGCCTAAAGTCAAAAACCCAAAGCCTGAAAGCCTAGAGGCTCAAGCCTATGCCTAAAGCCCAAAGCTTCAGGCCCTAGCTCAAAGCTCAAAAGACCAAAATTCCAAACTATAATATTGAAGCTTGAACCCCGTAGACAAAAATCAAAAGACCAAAGATTGAGGCTCGAAACTTGAACTACAGATCACGAGGGCCCGTGCTTGGAGCTTGAACCACAAAATCAAAAAACCAAAGCCAGAATGCTAAAGCTCAAAGACTGAAATCCGAAGCCCGAATATTGAAGCCTGTATCCCTTGAAGCCCGAAGCTCAACGTCCCACGCTAAAAGCCCAAAAGCCTAAGCCCAAATCTTGATGGGCCAAGAGACAAAAGCCCAAAGCTTGAAGCCCTAGGGCCCAAGCTGAAATTCTTAACCATGAAGATCGAAGCCAAAGGCTACTGCCTGAAGCCTAAAACCTACACCTCGGAAGCCAAAGGTTGAAGCATGCAGGCCCAATCCTAAAGATTGAAGCCTAATGCCTCAAAGCCGAAGCCTAAGGCTTAGAGCCTGAGAGCCTAAGACTAAATCCCTAACCCCGAACAAAATCCAAAGCCTCAAAAAGCTAAAGATTAAAGCTTGAAGCACGGATCACGAAGGCCCAAGCTTGTATCTTGAATCACGAAATCAGAAAGACAATGCCAAAATACTGAAGCCCGGAGATCAAAGCCAGAAAGCCCAAAGCCCAAAAGCCCAAAGCTCGAAGCCCGAAACACGAAGACCAAAATTCGAATGCCCAAAGCACAAAACTTGAATGCCCAAAGTCCCAAACTCGAGGCCCAAAGTCCCAAACTCGTAGCATGAAGGCCCGAGTTTAGTGCCAAAAGCATGAAGCCTGAATGCCTGAGCCTAAAGTCTGAAGTTTGGAAGCCAAAGCTGGAATCATGAAGCCTGAAGTGGAAACCCTTAGGATGATGGTGGGGACACCACGATCGACCGTCGATTCATTCCTGGCATAGTTTACCGTCGAGAGCTGAGATCTAGCCATGCTGCTTCGATTTGGATTGATTGACTATTAGGACAAATTGGGAAAGATGGATGCTGCGGATAGCTGACTCGATGTATTGGAAATCTCTTATTCATCCTGATTGATTGGAGATTTCATTTTGGGATCATTTTATTTCTCGCATTTATTTTGTATTAGTTGTTTCTATTTCAGTGATCATTATTTTAGGCATGTTATCTAGTATTTTCTCATTTGTGTAAGGAATTTATTATATTATGTATTTTTCTTTATTGAGTTAATCTATATAGAGGCCTATATAAAAGCCTCCTTGTTACTCTTATTTCTTTATTGTTGAATGAATTTGATTTGTGTTTCCCTTGGAATTATTTGATTCTAGAATGAATCGATGTCCTAGATAGGGAAGGGCTTAGGCCTTGAGTGAGAATCCCTAAACTCCACTTGCTCTAGCTCCTTCCCTCTGGGTTCGATTTCATTCATCATACATCTCTCAGAATTCACCGCACCTCATCCTTATCCACCCCCCTGCTCGTTTGCATTCTTGGATCTATTTCGCTGACTCCGATTCGACGTGATAGCATCGTCAGGTTTCCACATCAACGATGACACACCCGTGCTGACTACGTCGACGCGCTCGCGCCTACTACATCAATCTGAAAACACAGCTCTCGACACTGCCGAGCGTGCCAGTTTGCTGTAACGCTGCCATGCCGACCTGCCGCAGCATCGAATCGCTGCCGCGCCGACCTGTCAGCACGGGCGCATCCTCCAGCATGCGTGCCCCTGCGCTCGCAGGAACGCGCACGCCCGGTCACTCGCATGCATGCCTGAGCCAGCCAAATTTGTGCTCGTCAGTGCCGCCCACACGCTCATCCGCCTGCGCCAGCCAGCACACTTGCCAGCGCGCCTGCCGACGTCTCGCGTGCTCCAGCACGCCTGCGCTTCCACCTCGCAAGCGCCCGCACGCCAGCATCACTCGTGCCAGCGAGCCCGCTTCGCTTGCGCTAGCTTCGCCTGTGCGCCCGTCTCGCTCGCGACAGTGTGCCAGAGCCCACGTGCCTATTTCTCATGCCCGAGCGCGACCTAGTCCTATTTTGAAAAAAATACAAACTTGTCCCGCATGTGCGACCTTTCATTATTGAGTGATTTTCAATTACTGTTGGTTAAATATTGTGAGACCCTTAATCTTGTTCCCTGTTTCTGATTTATTGAAAACCAGATTGCGCCCTATTCTGAATTGGTAATTTTTAATTACCTTCGATCTAATTTATTTAAAATTTTAAAAGGAATCAGTTTTTGCGGGTTTAATTAATTTCTCAGTCATTACAAAATTATTCTCTGATATTTAGCATTATTTTGTGAATAATCTGCTTTGTAATATTGTTGATCTCTAAACTGCATCATCATTCATCTGTCCCACATCAAAATTAGTATCAGAGTATTAGGTCAAGTTAGAGCATATTCACATATGCATGAATTAGATCATATTTATTTTTATTGCATACACATTTGTTCTTGTTCTGAGTATTCCATTTTTGACCCTAAACCAACTAGTAGTATGGATCTCAAGCTTCAAAGAGCATTAACTGAAATTATCACTAGATTAGATCGTATGGACG
Source organism: Apostasia shenzhenica (assembly GCA_002786265.1). Lineage (NCBI taxonomy): Eukaryota > Viridiplantae > Streptophyta > Magnoliopsida > Asparagales > Orchidaceae > Apostasia > Apostasia shenzhenica. The sequence continues at coordinate 543,596 of KZ451917.1, forward strand.
ATAGGATAGACCGACTTGAAGGCCAAAATAATCAAGAGAGTGAAATCGAACAACTTAGGCAAATTTATGGACCTAGGAGAACTGAGCATAACCCTATGGGTTATCAAATACGAGAGTCACGTGAGCCAGAAGAAAATAACTAGCATGGCATGAAGGTAGAGCCCCCTACCTTTGACGGTCGTCTGGACCCAAAGGCTTACTTAGATTGGAAAGCAGATATGGACCATTATTATGAATGGTACGACATGTCGAAAAATCGAAAGGTTAGATTCGCGAAGATGAAGCTTACTATGGAAGCAATGTGTTGTTTATCGATTAATCGGTAGGTAATTCTTTCCCTAAGTTGATGTTGGCTTATTATATTTATGAAATTAAGTTATGATGATGTGTATTTTCTTATTTACACAAGAAAATGCGTGTAATTTGTTTGTCTGTGAGGTGATGTGGTGTTGATGAATTTTTGTATACTCTAGAATCGATGAGGGCAGAAAGTTTTCTTTGTGTTATTGCAATGAGGACGGGGAGTGTACGCTGGGTGATGTCTTGATGTGGAATTACCGATGTAATGTGCAACTCCTGGCAAGGCTTCTAGGTGATAAAATATGAAAATAATAGATCCACATCACTAAACAGAGTAATGTATGAGTTTATGTATTTTTATGAGAATACTGATGTGGGGATTATGATGATACTTTGAATGTAGGTATGTTGCATAGTGTGTTTTATGTTTAATTTTTGTTCATGCGATATTGATATTTGTATTCATCTTATGTTGGATACTGTTTTACCTACTAGATTTTTATTAACAAACTCTTATCATTTTTTATGGCAGGTACTGCATAAAAAAGGTCACAGGACATGATGTGAGGTACCGCAGGTTGCTGCAAGAAAGTAGTTGATGCAAGGATATGTGGAGGTTTTTGTTGTTGGTTGTGTTCTAGTTCCGACGCCTCGGTTGCTAGTACCTCAGCCTTGGGCAATGTGTGGTCAGGTACCCGCAGTCAGAATGTCACAGATGGTATCAAAGCTGTTGCGAACCTATACGGAGATGTGAGTAGATGTAGTGGGTTACACTCACAAATCACTGTGTATAGAATCTGAACTAGTTGAGTATTGAGTAAAATAAAAATTTGTTTGGAAGTTGAAAGTGATAAAATATATTGTGGAGATTGAATATAAATATTTTGCTGATAATTTATGTGATTAATACAGTAGGAACAAAAGAAATCTCAATATGATAGATACAGATTTGATGTTGATGGAGAGATATAAAAAGAAATTCGAAGAAAGAATTCGCTAAGAAGGGAAAGAAGTGCTAACAGAACATGAGAAATGTCGGATGTATATTGAAGGGTTACCTGCATCAATGCAGGATGTATTAAAAGTACAATAATATATAGAGTTTGATAAATTAGTAGAAGATTCTGAAATTGTAGCATCAAATCTGCTTGTAAGTAACGCAAGGGAATGTCT